>WNWK01001120.1:285000-323299 GCA_009830355.1 Cherax destructor | reverse complement strand
TTGACCATCGTGCCGCCATTATATCTCCCATCACCTCTCCTCAACACGTTGTATTCATCACGTTGAACAATACAGGTTTACTTCGTAAATATTTGGTTCGCCTATTTTGTTGACTTTTTAAAATTGCTATAATTTTAGAATGGCTCCAGTCTAACTGTGTTTCAACCAAAATGCGCGAGGCATGACACATAATGACACTGGGCCAGCTAGCTTCAATAAGATTAGTAAGTAAGTAAGTAAGTAAGTAAGTAAGTAAGTTTATTCAGGTATACACAAATACATTTACATACTTATCATACATAGCAGCATATGTGTAGAGAACCCAGGATAACCCAAAAAAAGTCAGACAGAGTGACTTATTTCAAACTAGGTATATTTCTACACCATAGGAAGGTTAGCATAGGCACCACTGTGCCCACAAATGCAAGTTTTTGCAGACGAATCTCCCACTAGCATGGCCGTGACGAACTCTAGCTCAAGTCCCCTCAAAGCCCACTGGCTAACGCGACGGTCTGGAGTTTTGAGACTCTCTGATCGCTGGTTCTAACCCCACCCATAGTATGTTTTTTTTTATTTTTATTAAACTACTATTATTATGATGAACACAAAGACAAATACAATTAACTTATCTGTACGAGTTACCTTGCCCTTTCTCATGAACTTTATTTCCTTTGCCTCTTGTGTGGCTGCCATCAGTAAGGTCTCGCTATTTACTGCAGCATTCTCACTCATTTCCTGGAAGGAGCAGTGATGAGTCAGCCATGACACCTGCTCTTCTTTCACATCTCTTCCCAGAAAAGCTGCCACTTGCCTCACTACTGCCGCCAGGTCCTGCACTCAACATGTCCATAATATATGGAAAAAGAATTGGTTAGATTGTTTATAGTATTTTATTAAATATACCTAGAAATCAGGTGGAGGCAAAATACCTCAGTGAGAAAATTTTGTATCAAAACATTTTATTTATTAAAATACTACAGTATATCATACATGTTATTTATCACTATCACTAATATCACATGTCGAAAAAGAGTAAAACATTACCTTCTTCATGTCTTCATACCGGAGGAAGAGGATGTGATCTTCATGTCTCATGTTCCAGAAGTTTAGGATGTGCGGCCAGCAGGGTGAGAACACAACTGTCGAGAAGAGTTAACAGTGAGTGGACATTATCACATGACACCATCCAGTGTCACTTTCCCCTTCGTTGTGACACTCATTACATGTATATCAGTGGCAGAGCACATGGCTGTACCATTCATAATAAACATTAATAATACCATTAATTATAAACAAACACAATGAAATATATTTTTTTTTTACCTTCAAAATGATTTTTGCGAAATTATTTCATACACAAATTTTCCTTTGCCTTATTCGGCAAGAAGAGTGCTGCTATTTAAGCCAAAATTGCAAGTTTTACCTATTCGGCACGACACACAGACACACACACACACACATACACACACACACACATACACACACACACACACACACATATATATATATATATATATATATATATATATATATATATATATATATATATATATATATATATATATATATATATATATGCAAAAAGATCACAGTAAACAGGTGATATCAAAATATGCAAGAAAACCACTATGAAAAATAGAAGAATTCCAAGCGCTTTCGTGACTACTCACATTATCAAGGAACTATAACAGGAAACATGACAAGAAGGGCTTATATAAGGGGCGAGACTACACCTCACAGTCACATCACACTAACAAAGACTACACCTCACAGTAGCGTAACATCGCACGACTCTGTGAAGAGGAAAATAAGAAAGGACCTGAAACTCTTCCCAAGAATTAAGATTAGTCCAATTTATTATTAAATTCTTCCCAAATTTTATTAATTATAAATGAATCCAATTTATATAAACCAAAAGAAATATTCATATTATTTTCAAAACTGCTTTTAATGAAACATGATTCTATTATATTTCTCTCAACCATGGACTTGCTTGATACAACCTTCTCAGCATTTTGAAAATCAATTGGATGGTTAAAATCTCTCACATGAATAAATAGAGCATTAGAATCTTGTCCAGTTCTAATGCTATATTTATGTTGTTTTAATCTTAGTTCAAGACTTTTACCAGTTTGACCAAAATAAACTTTATCGCATATTTTACAGGGAATCTTATAGACACATCCGTCAGCATTTTGGGGAATTTTTATCAAAAGTCTTTTTTACTGTATCAAGATTTTTAAATACAACTTTGATATTAAAATTCTTAAGAAAGGAAGGCATATCAACCAAGTTTTCATGGTAAGGAGAACCAACATATTTTTGGTTGAATAAGGTTGGTTGTCCCTTTTGGATTGTAAAACGTATTCCTAGCTATTTTAAAAGATTTATCAATTATGTTTCTTGGGTATTTTAAATCATTAGCTATTTCATAAATTTTAGAGATTTCTTCATCTATGAACTCTGGACTACAAATACGTAAAGCTCTCAAAAACATTGAAGAAAAACCGACACTTTAACTCTATCTTGATGTGAAGAGTAATAGTGTACATAGGAACAATTATTTGTAGGTTTTCTGTAAATTTTAAATTTAAAATCAATGTTACCCTTAATAATAAAAACATCTAGGAAGGGCAATGAGTTATTTACTTCGAATTCAACAGTAAAATTTATAGAATGAGCTAAGCTATTTAATTTAACAAGGAAATGGTTTATATCTACTTCCTTAGGCATAAGGCACAAAATATCATCAACATATCTATACCACTTAGCTCTATTGGGAAGGATAGTGTTAAGCAATCTTGTTTCGAAAATTCCATATATAAGTTACTAAGAACAGGTGAAAGAGGATTTCCCATTGCCATACCAAACTTTGAGTGTAAAACTCATCATTAAATACAAATTTTGCATCAACAATACAAAGTTTAATAAGTTTAATGATAGTAGGAACTGGCAATGGTAAATCATAATTAACCAGTTCTTCAGATAAGAACCTTAGTAAATCATCAACTGGAACTTTTGTAAACAAGGAGGTAACATCAAAACTAACCATATTGAAATCATTTAAATCAGTCAAGGTGCTTAATTTATCAACTAAATCTAAGTTGTTTTTAACATTAAAATTAGAAATTTTTCCAACAATTGGGCTCAAAATATCAACAAGCCATTTAGAAAGTTTATAAGAAACTGAACCTATAGAGCTAATAATTGGTCTAACAGGATTACCAGGTTTGTGTGTTTTTATTAATCCATACATATAAGGTAAAGATGGATTAGTGGAAGTAAATTTTTTAATTAATTCATCTTTGCCCTTCAATAGATGTTTTATTGTTTTATTGAAATTGCTGTTGACAGATTCTAAGGGATTCTTTCTAAGTTTAGAATAGGTTTCAAAATCATCTAGGAGGTTATTCATTTTATCTTGGTAATCGGTTTCTTTCATAATTACAATTGCATTAATTTTATCTGCTAACAAACTACAAAGAAAATTAGATAATTTAATTGAAAATAGTGATTGGACAAAGCACGCTAATAACAATTTTGTAATTAACTTATCAGATGAAATATTAGATAAAAATACAACTGCTGCTCTTGGTTTCGGTTTAAGTTTTGCAACTTCAAAAAAACTTAATAATGTTGAAATTGCAAAAGCCTTTTGTAATTTAGAAAATCCTCTGATTTATCCACTGATGAAATTAATATTAGTAAGGGGATGGTATATAGCTCAATGTTAAAACAAAATATTCCCAATTGCCCTCAAAGATTTTTTAAGTCTTATGATTCACTTTTGAATAATAAAAATTTGCGTCTTACTAAAGCAGATAAAATTAATGCAATTGTAATTATGAAAGAAACCGATAACCAAGATAAAATGAATAACCTCCTAGATGATTTTGAAACCTATTCTAAACTTAGAAAGAATCCCTTAGAATCTGTCAACAGCAATTTCAATAAAACAATAAAACATCTATTGAAGGGCAAAGATGAATTAATTAAAAATTTACTTCCACTAATCCATCTTTACCTTATATGTATGGATTAATAAAAACACACAAACCTGGTAATCCTGTTAGACCAATTATTAGCTCTATAGGTTCAGTTTCTTATAAACTTTCTAAATGGCTTGTTGATATTTTGAGCCCAATTGTTGGAAAAATTTCTAATTTTAATGTTAAAAACAACTTAGATTTAGTTGATAAATTAAGCACCTTGACTGATTTAAATGATTTCAATATGGTTAGTTTTGATGTTACCTCCTTGTTTACAAAAGTTCCAGTTGATGATTTACTAAGGTTCTTATCTGAAGAACTGGTTAATTATGATTTACCATTGCCAGTTCCTACTATCATTAAACTTATTAAACTTTGTATTGTTGATGCAAAATTTGTATTTAATGATGAGTTTTACACTCAGAAGTTTGGTATGGCAATGGGAAATCCTCTTTCACCTGTTCTTAGTAACTTATATATGGAATTTTCGAAACAAGATTGCTTAACACTATCCTTCCCAATAGAGCTAAGTGGTATAGATATGTTGATGATATTTTGTGCCTTATGCCTAAGGAAGTAGATATAAACCATTTCCTTGTTAAATTAAATAGCTTAGCTCATTCTATAAATTTTACTGTTGAATTCGAAGTAAATAACTCATTGCCCTTCTTAGATGTTTTTATTATTAAGGGTAACATTGATTTTAAATTTAAAATTTACAGAAAACCTACAAATAATTGTTCCTATGTACACTATTACTCTTCACATCAAGATAGAGTTAAAGTGTCGGTTTTTCTTCAATGTTTTTGAGAGCTTTACGTATTTGTAGTCCAGAGTTCATAGATGAAGAAATCTCTAAAATTTATGAAATAGCTAATGATTTAAAATACCCAAGAAACATAATTGATAAATCTTTTAAAATAGCTAGGAATACTTTTTACAATCCAAAAGGGACAACCAACCTTATTCAACCAAAAATATGTTGGTTCTCCCTTACCATGAAAACTTGGTTGATATGCCTTCCTTTCTTAAGAATTTTAATATCAAAGTTGTATTTAAAAATCTTGATACAGTAAAAGACTTTTGATAAAAATTCCCCCAAAATGCTGACGGATGTGTCTATAAGATTCCCTGTAAAATATGCGATAAAGTTTATTTTGGTCAAACTGGTAAAAGTCTTGAACTAAGATTAAAACAACATAAATATAGCATTAGAACTGGACAAGATTCTAATGCTCTATTTATTCATGTGAGAGATTTTAACCATCCAATTGATTTTCAAAATGCTGAGAAGGTTGTATCAAGCAAGTCCATGGTTGAGAGAAATATAATAGAATCATGTTTCATTAAAAGCAGTTTTGAAAATAATATGAATATTTCTTTTGGTTTATATAAATTGGATTCATTTATAATTAATAAAATTTGGGAAGAATTTAATAATAAATTGGACTAATCTTAATTCTTGGGAAGAGTTTCAGGTCCTTTCTTATTTTCCTCTTCACAGAGTCGTGCGATGTTACGCTACAGTGAGGTGTAGTCTTTGTTAGTGTGATGTGACTGTGAGGTGTAGTCTCGCCCTTATATAAGCCCTTCTTGTCATGTTTCCTGTTATAGTTCCTTGATAATGTGAGTAGTCACGAAAGCGCTTGGAATTCTTCTATTTTTCATAGTGGTTTTCTTGCATATATATATATATATATATATATATATATATATATATATATATATATATATATATATATATATATATATATATATATATATATATATATATATATATATATATATATATATATATATATATATATATATATATATATATATATATATATATATGTGCAGAGAATTCTGAGTTTGGAAATTAGGAGGAGGTGCGGGATTACCAAAACTATTATCCAGAGAGCTGAGGAGGGGTTGTTGAGGTGGTTCGGACATGTAGAGAGAATGGAACGAGACAGAATAACTTCGATAGTGTATAAATCTGTAGTGGAGGGAAGACGGGGTAGCGGTCGGCCTAGGAAAGGTTGGAGGGAGGGGGTAAAGGAAGTTTTGTGTGCAAGGGGCTTGGACTTCCACCAAGCATGTGTGAGCGTATTTGATAGGAGTAAATGGAGACAAATGGTTTTTAATACTTGACGTGCTGCTGGAGTGTGAGCAAAGTAACATTTATGAAGGGATTCAGGGAAACCGGCAGGCCGGACTTGAGTCCTGGAGATAGGAAGTACAGTGTCTGCACACTGAAGGAGGGGTGTTAATGTTGCAGTTTTATAACTGTAGTGTAAAACACCCCTCTGGCAAGACAGTGATGGAGTAAATGATGATGAAAGTTTTTCTTTTTCGGGCCACCCTGCCTTGGTGGGAATCGGCCGATGTGTTAATAAAAAATAAATAAAACAATATATATATATATATATATATATATATATATATATATATATATATATATATATATATATATATATATATATATATATATAGTATATATATTATATATATATATATATATATATATATATATATATATTATATATATTATATATATATATATATATAAAATATATATATATATATATATATATATATATATATATATATATATGTCGTGCCGATTAGGTAAAACTGGTCAATTAGCAAGAACTCATCTAAAATTAAGTCCTTTCTAAAATTTTCTCTTATACGTTTAAAGATATATTTTTTTTCATTTATGTTAATGTAAGAATTTATAATTTTGTACCAAGAGAAACTTTGAAAACCTACCTAACCTTATTATAGCAAGCGCAATTTAATTTAGCCTAACCCAACTAAATATATTTTAGATACGTTAACATTAATTTAATAATAAACAAACACAATGAAATATATTTTTTTCGTTATGTTCATAATGATTTTGGCGAAATTATTGCATACACAAATTTTCACTTGTCTTATATGGCAACGTGAGCGTTGCTATTTAAGCCAAAATCGCAAGTTTTACCTAATCGGCACGACATATTTTTTAAAAAAAATATATATATATATATATATATATATATATATATATATATATATATATATATATATATATATATATATATATATATATATATATATATATATATATGTCGTGCCGATTAGGTAAAACTGGTCAATTAGCAAGAACTCATTTAAAATTAAGTCCTTTCTAAAATTTTCTCTTATACGTTTAAAGATATATTTTTTTAATTTATGTTAATGTAAAAATTTATAATTTTGTATCAAGAGAAACTTTGAAAACCTACCTAACCTTATTACAAGAAGGGCAATTTAATTTAGCCTAACCCAACTAAATATATTTTAGATACGTTAACATTAATTTAATAATAAAGAAACACAATGAAATATATTTTTTTCGTTATGTTCAGAATGATTTTGGCGAAATTATTGCATACACAAATTTTCACTTGTCTTATATGGCAAGGTGAGCGTTGCTATTTAAGCCAAAATCACAAGTTTTACCTAATCGGCACGACATATATATATATATTAGTGATGTATCGGATATTTGCATCCACATCCGCACAATTTCTTACATCCGTATCCGCATCCGCATCCGTATTTCACAGCAAACAGATATCCGTATATACATCCGCATATGCATCCGCGGAACATCCACACAATTTATTACATCCGCATCCGCATTCTAGCGAAATGGTTAGGAAATTCACTAGCGAAATGGTTAGAAAACAACAAGACCGACTGAAACAAAATAAATCGCCGGGTCCTGATGAGCTTTTTTCAAGGGTTCTTAAGGAATGCAAAATGGAACTCTGTGAACCAATATCTAACATTTTTAATTTATCTCTTCAAACAGGTGTAGTGTCTGATATGTGGAAGATGGCTAATGTAATTCCTATTTTTAAAGCAGGGGACAAGTCACTACCGTCAAATTACCGCCCAATAAGCCTGACCTCAATTGTAGGCAAATTACTAGAGTCAATTATAGCTGATATTATTAGAAGCCATCTAGATAATCATAATTTGATTAATGATACTCAGCATGGATTCACGAGGGGCCGTTCCTGCCTATCTAATTTATTAACCTTCTTCACTAAAGCTTTTGAGGCTGTTGATCACGATAAAGAATTCGATATTGTTTATTTAGACTTTAGTAAGGCTTTTGATAGAGTACCGCACCAGAGACTGTTAAAGAAAGTAGCAGCTCATGGCATTGGGGAAAAGTGCTGTCATGGATCGAGTCATGGCTCACCAATAGGAAGCAGAGAGTGCATAATGCGGTTAAATCGATGAATGACAAGGGTGTTCCACAGGATCCGGACATTGTTGTTTTAATAAGATATGGAAATAACACAGCATGTGATCCTTGTGAGTTCCCCGCAGTCTATCAGTCAGCAGGTGATCATGTGACTCGTCGAGGCTCCATCTGTGTATTTTCCATTTGTATTTATACCATTTTTTCATCAATGACCTTGACGAGGGAATTACTAGTGATATGAGCAAATTCGCCGACGACACGAAGATAGGTAGGATAATTGATTCAAACATAGATGTCATAGAACTTCAGGAAGATTTAGACAAACTTAATTCGTGGTCAGAAAAGTGGCAGATGCAATTCAATGTAGATAAATGCAAGGTTCTGACGCTCGGGAGTGTCCATAACCCAAGCACTTATAAGTTAAATAACGTAGAACTTAGCCATACAGATTGCGAGAAGGACTTGGGGGTGATGGTAAGCAGCAACCTTAAACCAAGACAGCAATGCCTAAGCGTACGTAATAAGGCAAATAGATTACTGGGATTTATATCAAGAAGTGTTAGCAACAGAAGTCCAGAGGTTATATTACAGCTTTATACATCATTAGTAAGGAATCACCTAGATTACGCAGCTCAGTTTTGGTCTCCATATTACAGAATGGACATAAATTCGTTAGAAAACATTCAGCGTAGAATGACTAAATTAATACATAGTATTAGAAATCTTCCTTACGAAGAAAGATTGAAGACCCTTAAATTACATTCACTTGTAAGACGTAGAATGAGGGAGACATGATCGAGGTATACAAGTGGAAAATGGGTATTAACAAAGGGGATATAAATAAGGTCTTGAGGATATCTCTCCAAAGAGAACCCACAATAATGGATTCAAGTTAGATAAGTTTTGATTTAGAAAGGATATAGGAAAGTATTGGTTTGGAAATAGGGTAGTTGATGAGTGGAACAATCTGCCTAGTAGAGTTATTGAAGCAAGGACCTTGGGTAGTTTCAAATTTAGGTTGGATAAATTCATGAGTGAGAGGGTTGGATTTGAGTGGGACTCGCACATGAGTAAATAGAATTTTCAAAGGTTATTTCTTGGGTAGCATTGAAAATTAGATTGAGCAAGTGTTCTGTTAGTGGGACGGATTGTGAAGAACTTGCCTAGTATGGGCCAACAGGCCTGCTGCAGTGTTCCTCCTTTCTTATGTTCTTATGTTCTTAAATCAATTACCTTTGGCATTGAATGGAAGTTTCATAGTAGGAATAACTCAGTAACGGTCCCAGATTTTCGCTTAGCAGATTACAATGGACTTAGAGAACACTTATCATCTGTGGACTGGGGTAAGGAAGAGAGCTATCAATATGACAGTTTTCTGAACACTATACATGCTGCCCAAAGAACATTTATCCCATATAAAGAAATTAGATCGAATAGAAATGACCCAAAATGGATGAATAATAGGCTCAAATATCTTTTAGGGCAGAAGAAAGGAATTTATAGGCGTATCAAAAGAGGTGAGGGTCATCTTATGAATCAGTATATTGACATTAAGAGGACGTTAAAAAGGGGATAAGAAAAGCTAAACGGGACTACGAAATTAAAGTTGCTAGGGATTCGAAAACTAACCCAAAAGTTTTTCCAGGTGTATAGAACAAAAGTTAGAGATAAGATAGATCCCCTCAAAAATAATTATGGGTATCTTACTGACAAAGAGAATGAAATGTGCTCTATTTTTAATAATTATTTTCTCTCGGTTTTCACTCAGGTAGACACTAATAATATCCCAAGAATTAGGTATTTTAGTGGGCCTGAAGAAGATAAATTATGTAGTATCACAGTCACTAGCGAAATGGTTATCAAACAGATAGACCGTTTGAAGCAAAATAAATCGCCAGGCCCTGATGAGCTTTTTTCAAGGGTTCTTAAGGAATGCAAAATGGAACTCGGTGAACCCTTAACTAACATTTTTAACCTATCTCTTCAAACAGGTGTAGTGTCTGATACGTGGAAGATGGCTAATGTAATTCTTATTTTTAAAGCAGGGGACAAGTCGTTACCATCAAATTACCGCCCAATAAGTCTAACATCAATTGTAGGCAAATTATTAGAGTCGATTATAGCTGATAACATAAGAAGCCATCTCGATAGGCATAATTGGATTAATGATACTCAACATGGATTCACCAGGGGCCGTTCCTGCCTAACTAATTTATTAACTTTTTTCAGTAAGGCTTTTGAGGCAGTTGAGTCCTCAGGTCAAAAAGGGAACCTGGCAGGACTTCATGGAACGAAGTTGAAGATCAAGAAAACGAATGGAGAGGTAGAAACGATGAAGAAGAAAGAGACTGCTGTGGAAACTGTTGTGGAAACATCGAACACCTTCTCCGTGCGACCTGATGAATATGAGTCGACTACTGGGAACGTCACGACGAACGACACCAAGGAAGGTAAAAACATTGTTGTTGGGGATAGCCAGGTTAGGTATATGGATAGGGCATTCTCCTTGAAGAATAGGAGTAGGAGACAGAGGGTTTGCTTTCCTGGGGCTGGGATGGAGGATATTGTTAGCCGGCTTGACAACATCATGAACGGTAATGGGATCAATCCTATTATCTGCCTCAGTGCTGGAGGCAATGATGTAGGACAGCAATAGACATAATTAGGAAGAAGGGGGGGGCGCCCTGTTATATGTGGCATTTTGCCAAGAAGGGGTGTTGGAAATGAATGGCTGTCCAGAGCGATTGGTATAAATTGCTGGCTGGACAAACACTGTAAGGATAATACAGTCCCATTCATTGACAACTGGGACCACTTCTATGGCCGAAATGACATGTATACCAGGGATGGGGTTCACATATCCAGGGCAGGTGTAGAATTTCTGTCTAGCTCAGTTGAGGATGTTGTTAGGGCTTTAAACTAGGATTAGTTAGAGGTATGGGTTTAGGAATGGTGAATAATGAGGGTCAAAATATTGATTCAGGCTTTGATATCATAAATCTTAACAATAACAGTAATCGAGTAACACAGGGTAATGATAGTAACAGAAATTGTGTAAAACAAAAGCTGAATATGAAAAATGTTCACAATAAGATACATATCAATGTATTTTACACTAACTGTCGAAGCGCCAGAAATAAAATTAACGAATTACGTTTGGTAGCATATGCTGGGAATTTTGATGTCATTGCAATAACTGAAACATGGTATAATACCAAGAGTCGGGATATGATTGCTGAGTGTCATATTCAGGGGTTTAAGTTGTTCCATGTAGATAGATATAATGGGAAAGGGGGTGGAGTTGCATTATATGTACGAGAAAATATAAATAGCTGTATAAAAACAGGCATAAAAATAGATGGATCATTAACAGAATCTGTTTGGGTAGAGTTTCTAGAAGGTCAAGCAAAACTGATTCTAGGTGTAATATACCGACCTCCAGGCTTGGATCACGATAGAGGGAGACTTCTTTGGGACGAAATTGTTAGGGCTTCTAGACATAATAACGTAGTGATATTAGGGGATTTTAACTTTAGTCAAATTGACTGGACCTCTTTGACCGGTAATCTGGAGTCCAGTGACTTTATGGAAGTAGTTCAGGATTGTTTTCTGAAGCAGTGTGTGACGGAGCCTACCAGAGGTAATAATTTGCTCGACCTAGTCTTGTCAAATAAAGAAACCCTTGTAAATAATCTGGAGATCACTGATTAATAATCTTGAGGTTAATGAAGAGCTTGGGGAAAGCGATCACAAATCACTTAGTTTTAATATATCATGGAATTACCCAGGTAACTGCAATCAAGTCTCAGTTCCAGACTTTCGTGTAGCCGACTTCATGGGGCTGAGAAATTACCTAGGTGGGCTAAATTGGGATGACCTGACTATGGGTCAGGTAGATGGTTTTGGTTGCCAATATGACGTTTTTCAGAGCATAGTTCTAGCTGCCCAGACAACTTTTGTTCCAAGTAGGGAAATTAGATCTAACAAAAATGATCCTAAATGGATGAACAATAGATTAAAACATCTCATTGGTCAAAGAGAGGCATATATAGGCGTATCAAAAGGGGATGGACAGATAAGAAATCAATATTTTCAATTAAAGAGAGAAATAAAAAAGGAATAAGAAAAGCAAAAGGATTATGAGGCTAAGGTCGCAAGGATTCGAAGACTAACCCAAAGGGTTCTTTCAGGTATACAGAAGAATTAGGGACAAGATAGCCCACTTAAGAGTAACTCAGGACAGATCACGGACAGTGATAAGGATATGTGTGAAATTTTCAATACTTACTTCCTCTCAGTTTTTACTCAGGAAGATACTAGCAGAATTCCAGAAATAATAAATTATGTAGAGCTGGAAGATAACAGACTATGCTCGATTGGGGTAACTAGTGACATGGTCCTCAGACAAATAGAGAAATTAAAACCTAACAAATCCCCAGGCCCTGATGAACTGTTTGCAAGAGTTTTAAAGGAATGTAAAGGAACTTAGCAAACCTTTGGCAAATCTTTTCAATATATCACTACAAACTGGCATAGTGCCAGACAAGTGGAAAAGGGCAAATGTAATACCTATTTACAAGGCAGGTGACAGGTCCTTAGCTTCGAACTATAGACCAATAAGCCTTACCTCCATAGTTGGTAAATTTATGGAATCAATAATTGCCGAGGCAATTCGTAGCCATCTTGAAAAGCATAAATTGATTAATGAATCTCAACACGGTTTTACAAAGGGGCGTTCATGTCTTCGAATTTACTAACTTTTTCACTAAGGTGTTTGAGGAAGTAGATCATGGTAATGAATATGATATTGTGATATGGACTTCAGTAAGGCTTTCGATAAAGTTCCACATCAGAGGCTACTAGAAACTTAAGGCACACGGAATAGGAGGAGAAATTTTTCCTGGGTAGAGGCATGGTTGACTAATAGGCGGCAGAGAGTTTGCATAAATGGAGAGAAATCAGAATGGGGGCGTGTCTCAAGCGGTGTTCCACAGGGTCAGTTTTGGGCCCCTGTTGTTTACAATTTACATAAACGACATAGATGAGGGAATAAATAGTAGCATAAGAAATTTGCTGATGACCCCAAAATGGGCCGTCCAATTCATTCAAACGAGGACATTAGAGCACTCCGGAGGAATAGACTGATGCAGTGGTCGGAGAAGTGGCAGATGCAGTTTAAAAACAAATGCAAAGTTCTAAATTTTGGGGCAGACAATAACCATCCCATATAAGTGAATAATATAGATTTTATTACTTGTAATTCGAGAAGGATTTGGAGTTCGGGTTATAGTAATCAAGCCGACAAAGGCAAGTTCCAATAAAGAACAAACCTTGGCTTTATATCAAGAAGTATACAAAGAAGTCCCAGGTTGTTCTTCAACTCTTTTATGTAGATAAATGGTTCAGAGAACCGACAGAAAAATTTGAAAAATCCCCTTGGGGATCTTTTTTTGTGGAAAATTTCGCCACACAGGGTTATCACAATAAATAAAAGGGGAAAAGGGGGGGGGGTTACAGTTCCCGGAAAAGGTTGCCACAAATTTTTTGGAGGAAAAGGCCCAGAGATGGCTTATTGCTGTCAGGGGGATGGCAGGGGGGGCGGTCATGGACAACAAGCCCTGTCCGGTTTTTACTGTTGAAAATCCCCTTGATAAGAACCCAAGAAAATTGCTTTAGACAGGGGTGAAAAAGGGTTTAAAAAGACAAAGGTTTTTGCACAAAACACCCCCGGCCCAAAGGGGAAAGTTTCGCCCCCGGGCCCCAAAATCCAAAAAGGAGGGAAAGGATTGAGGGAGTCCCCCGGGGAAAATCTTTTCGTCCTCCATCTTGTTAGGAGAACGGCGAGAGAGTTATTGTAACAAATGAGATGGAGGCAGTCAAGGACAAACTGTCTGTCCTTTCCGGTTTATTTAATCCCTTTGTTCAAAACCCGAAGTTGTTGGGAAAGGTTCAGAAATAAAAACACTTCAACACTTGGGTTTTTTTGGGGAAAAGTTGCCCCACAGGGTTCATCATCAATACAAAATAGAAAAGGAAGGAGAAGGTCAGTCCCCCCGGGGTACAGCCATCTTTGGGAAGGAAAGGCAAAAAATGGTTTAAAGGGGAACAGTGGTTCAAAGGGGAGCCTGTCAAAACTGAAGAACCCGCCAAAGAAAATGTTGAAAAAGAACCGGGTTTGGCCCCGCTGCAAACGGGATTTTTTAAAAATAAACCCAAATTTTTCCCCCAAGGGCAGGGAAAATGGGAAAGTTTTCCCCCGTGGGTTTTCTCATTTAGGGGGAAATGGGGAGAGTTTATTAAACAGGGGGGGCCGGGGGGGGGCACACACCCAAAAGGGCCGGCCAAAATTTGGACAAATCGTTGACGAACCTAGGGGAAAACCCCTGAATAAGGTTGGAAAAAACAAGGAAAAAACCAAAAAAGCCCTTGGTAAACGTGAAAAAGGTTCAAAAACAAAAGTGGGAAAAGGGCCCCCCCCCGGGGATTTTGTAGTGAACGGAGAAAAAAGTGGGGAAAAAAAGGAGGGAAAAATCCCTCCCCTACCATGTTAAAATCCTCGGAACCAGCAAAGGGGGAAAAATGGTCAGGGGAAGCGTTGAGCCAAACCCTGGGATTTGCTTTTTTCCAAACAAAGGAAAGCCCCCCCCCCCCAAATTCTTTTGAGGGTGGGTAAGCCCCGGGGCGAAAATTTAAATAAAATACCAATTTGGGTTTTTTTAATTTAACAAAGTGGTTCTCTAACCATTTTTACTCCTTCTACCAGCCTTCTTTTCTTGAAAAGGGATTTTTTCAAAATTTGTCCAAATTTGCAAGGTTCTTGCATTTGTAACTAACCTGCCCCACCGCTCTTTTGTTGCCATCCAGGCCGTTTTTAACCCTTCCCGTTTTGGCAACCATCGACTCCGGCCCGGGGGGTAATCCCCCCCCCCTTTCCTTTCCTTTGACGATGAAGCCCCGGGGGGCAAAATTTCCTTGTCCCAATGTTGCATATGTGTCAATTTTAAAAACTTGTCGGTTCTCTGAACCAAATCTCATCCCCTGACACAGCAATTTTTTTCAAAAAAAGGGGTTTTTTTAACATTTTCAAACCTTTTAAAAAAGGACCTGTGTTTATACCCTATGCCGCCCCATCGCATTACCTAAAATGGGGCCTCCTCGGCCTTTGCACCTTCCAAAAAGATTTTATATGAACCAAAGACCCCGGGGGGACTTAAAACCCAAATCCCCCTTTTATATTCATTTTGATTGCAAAGCCATTTTTCGAAACGTTTAAAAAGAAACCCCCAAAAAGGGCAAAATTTAACAAGCGGTTTTGAACCATTTTTTACCCGCTCACGCAATCTTTCCCCGATACAAAGGGGTTTTCCTTTTCCCCCAAATTGGGGAAAACTTCCCCCGCAGGGTTTATCCCTTACCTGCCCCCTTTTGCTGACTCCCCGAAAGCATTTTCCTTTCTCAGGGCCTTTGCTAATTTAACAAATTGTCTGAACACACACTCCAACTGTTCAAACTCCCCTTTTTTTATACCTTTTTACTTTATTACTTTAAGCCCCTTGGGGGAAAAGCCACAAAAAAATCCCTTTGAATTTGCTAAAACCTTTTTTTCTCTAACCTTTTTTAAAAATTTTTGACCAAACAAATTTTTGGGGGCGGAAAAGGGGGCTTTAAATTTTCCAAACCTTTTCAAGGGTTATTGACTGGGGAAACCCCCCCGCCCCCCATGTGCATCTCCCCATTAACAATTGCCCTCTCAGGGTTTTTTCTCATTCCCAAAAAGATTGGGCTGAACACATGCCCACCGAGGGGCGAAACCTCAAATTTCCCTTTTACCTTTCTACTTTGATTCTGATAAGCCCTTTTCAAACGTTTTTTTAAAAAAAACCCCAAAGGTGAAAGGCAAAACAATTGTCGGTTTCTAAACCTTTTTCCTTGGGCGAAAGCAAATTTGGGTTCATAAAAATCAACATTGCCCAAAACCCTTAAAGGTCATTTTATAGTGGTTGTACCCTATACCGTTATGACCACCTAAAAATAAATTTACCCCTTTTGAACTTCCCCCCCCGATTGATGGGGCAATCGACCCGGGAGGGCTGATAAAAATTCCCTTTTACCTTTTTTTTGGGTTTACAGAAATGGTTGGGGAAATTTCCAAAAAAGAAAGGGTATGTTCAATTTAAAATCAATTCGGAGGATTTAGAAGCCGGGTTTGGGAGATTAAAAATGGAAAAATCCGGGAAAAAAACAAGAGTAAAAAGTTTTAGTTAAAATTTTTATGAGGGGGATGGGGGCCCGAACTGATCAGAAAGGCCCTTTTGGGGGGAAAATATTTAAAAAAAAAAGGGGAAAAAACAAAGGTGGGTGCTGGAAAATATAAAAGGGGCGTGGATTACGATGGGATCTGCGTTTATGATTTTTTCTTAATAATGTACAACGTGCACAGAGTATATTTATTCCCCAGAGAGAATTTAGGTCAAATAATAACGATCCCAAATGGTTTAACAGGAGGCTAAAACATCTATTAGGGAGAAAAGAGGAATTTATAGGCGCATCAAAAGAGGAGATGTTAACCTTATTGACCAATATGTTCAGTTGAAAAGAGGAGTAAAAAAGGGGATTAGAAAGGCTAAACGTGACTATGAGATTAAGGTTACTAATGAATCAAAGACTAATCCAAAAGGGTTCTTTCAAGTGTATTGGACGAAGGTGAGGGAAAAGGTAGGACCTCTGAAAATTGGGAATGGACAGCTGACGGATAATGAACTGGAAATGTGTTCTCTATTTAATGACTATTTTTTGTCAGTCTTTACACAAGAAGACGTAAATGAGATTCCATAAATTAACAATTATTCAGTTCCTGAAGAATTCAAATTAACTAATATTACTGTCACGAGGGACATGGTTATCAAACAGATAGATAAACTGAAGCAAAATAAGTCCCCGGGACCCGACGAGTTGTTTTCCAGAGTACTTAAAGAATGCAAGGTAGAACTTAGTCAGCCATTAACGAATGTGTTTAATACGTCCATGCTAACTGGTGTTGTGCAAGAGATGTGGAAGATAGCTAATGTAGTTCCTATATTCAAATCGGGGGATAAGTCAATTCCATCAAATTACCGTCCAATAAGCCTCACGTCTATAGTAGGCAAATTATTAGAATCAATTATAGCTGATATTATTAGAAGTCACCTTGAAGACCATAATTTGATTAATGAATCTCAGCATGGGTTCACGAGAGGTCGTTCCTGCCTGACAAATTTACTGACGTTTTTCCATAAAACATTTGAGGCAGTAGACAGTGATAAAGAATATGATATAGTTTGTAGACGAATGGTTCAGAAAACCGACAAGTTGATAAATTAGACACATATGCAACACTTGTGTATCTTTATTGTGAAACGTTTCGCCACAAAGTGGCTTCATCAGTCCAATACAAAGTAGAAAGTTGTAAGGAGAGGAGGAGTTTGAGGTAATCAGTCCCTCGGCCTGGAGTCGATGTGTTCTGGTAATAAGTACAGCATAGGGCAATGGAGGTTCCTTATATACTGTAGACTGGAGTTTTATGACACGAGAGAGAGGGGTGGATAGACTGCATTTTCTTGGTCTGCAGGAAGGCGTTCGACACAGGTCCTCACAAGAGGTTAATGCAAAAGCTAGAGGATCAGGCACACGTAACAGGAAAGGCACTGCAATGGATCAGAGAATATCTGACAGGGAGGCAACAACGAGTCATGGTACGTGACGAGGTGTCATGGTGGGCACCAGTGACAGGGGTCAGTCCTAGGACCTGTGCTGTTTTTGGTATATGTGAATGACATAACGGAAGGGATAGACTCAGAAGTGTCCCTGTTTGCAGATGAAGTGAAGTTAATGAGAAGAATTAAATCATTCGAGGATCAGGAAGGTCTACAAAGAGACCTGGACAGGCTACAAGCCTGGTCCAATAACTGGCTCCTTGAATTTAACCCTGCCAAAAGTAAAGTCATGAAGATCGGGGAAGGGCAAAGAAGACCGCATACAGAGTATGGTCTAGGTGGCCAAAGACTGCAAATCTCACTCAAGGAAAAAGATCTTGGGGTCAGTATAATACCGAGCACATCTCCTGAGGCACACATCAATCAGATAACTGATGCAGCAAACGGGCGGATGGCAAACCTAAGAATAGCGTTCCAATACCTCACTAAGGAATCGTTCAAGACTCTGTGCACCGTATACGTCAGGCCCATACTGGAAATGATGGACTATGTGACAACATAATGCAAAGAGGTAGAGGAGAGATTTGTTCCCAAGGGAAACAGAAATAATGGGAAGATCAAAACGAGTCCTTGGTTCACCCAATAGTGTAGGGAGGCAAAATCAAAGTGCACTAGAGAATGGAAAAAGTACAGAAGACAAAGGACCCAGAAAAATAAAGAGATTAGCAGAAGAGCCAGAAACGAATATGTACAGATAAGATGAGAGGCTCAGCGACAATACAAAGCAGAGGAACTGAGTGTGACGCTAACAGCAATTTTCAATTGCCTGAGGCATGGAAGACAGAAAATGTAGTACCAATTTTTAAGAAAGGAGACAGACCAGTATCACTAATCTGTATAGTATGTAAAGTCATGGAAAAGGTGATCGGAAGAAGAATGGTGGAGGACATTGAAAGGATCGGGCTAATACATTACAATCAGCACGGCTTGAGAGATGGGAAATTTTGTGTCACAAATCTACATTAGTTCCACGATAAGGTAACGGAAGTAAGACAGTAGTGAGAGGGATTGGTTGATTGCATCTTTTTGGACTGCAAGAAAGCTTTTGACACAGTACCACATAAGAGACTGGTTCAAAAATTAGAGAAGATGGCAGGAATAGTAGGGAAAGTACTGCAATGGATCTGTAATGAAGTGTCAGAGTGGGCACATGTATCGAGTGGTGTTCCACAAGGGTCAGTCCTAGGTCCGGTGCTGTTTCTTGTATATGTGAATAACATGTTGGAAGGAATAGATTCAGAAGTGTCGCCGTTTGCTGATCTGAAACATGAGGAGAATACAAGGAGGCGAGGATCAGCTAAGATTACAAGGGATCTGAAGAGACTACAAGTCTGGTCCGACAAATGGCTTCTGGAGTTTAACCTCAGTAAGAGCAAAGTAATGAAGATTGGGCAAAGACAAAGAAGACTGCAGATGGAGTACAGGTTAGTGGATCAAAGGCTGTAAACGTCACTTAAAGAAAAGGATCTTGGGGTAAGCATTATAACAAACATGTCCCCTGAGGAACACATCAATCAAATAACTGTTGCAGCATATGGGCTCTTGGCAAACTAGAGAATAGCATTTCGACATCTGAGTAAGGAATCATTCACGACATTGAACACCATGTACGTCAGGCTCATACTGGAGTATGCAGCACCAACATGAATAGTCCGGGAAGTAAAGGGTATGTCTTACAAGGAGAGATTAAGGGAAATCAACCTGATGACACTAGAGGATAGGAGGGATAGTGGGGACATGATAACGACGTTTAAAATACTGAGAGGAATTGACAAGGTTTACAAGGCCACAATTGGAAGTTGAAAACCCAGATGAGTCATATGGATGTTAGGAAGTATTTCTTTAGCCTTAGATTTGCCAGGAAGTGGAATAATCTGGAGAGTGAAGTAGTGGAGTCAAATTCAATACATAGCCTTAAGAAGAGTTATGGTAAAGATCATGGAACAGGTATATAGAGTGACTTAGTATCAACCAGTGAAGAGGCGGGGCCAGGAGCTATGAGTCGACCCCTGCAACCACATATATGTGAGTACACACACACTGCAACTTAAAAAATAACAAGTGTGACCCCAAGCCAGAGAGTTAAATGCAAGTCAAGGATAGATGAGTTAGTGAATAAAAAGAATCCACGAAATCAGGGGAAAGAAAAGGAAAAAAATATATAATAAAATAAAGAAATTGTAGGGGAAATAACCAGCAGTTATTCTTGGGATGTCTGATGTTTTCTCGAAATAACTGTGTTCATAATAAAGACTTAAAGTATTCACCTGGTCATTAAAGTTCATTTCTCTATGTTTCACCTGGTCAGTAAAGTTCATATCTTCATAGTATAGTGTGGAGGGTAGCGCGGTACATCTGAGTCACTACCCAGGCCAGTCATCGTTGCCAGGTACCGTAAGTGATAAGGTGTGACGCCTAAGACAGAAGTAAAGTGCAAATATAGAGCTGTGATTGAAGCAATGTAAATGGGATTAGAATAAATATAGAGAAGAAACTGAAATGGAACCAGGACGTCATGAGTGAAGCCACAACGAAACTGAATTGGAACCAGGATGTCAGGAGTGCCACCACAACGAAACTGAAGTGGAACCAAGACGTCAGGATTGAAGCCACAACGAAACTGAAGTGGAACCAGGATGTCAGGAGTGTAGCCACAACGAAACTAAGGAAACCAGGACGTTAGGAGTGCTTCCACAAGAAGTGTCAGCGCGGTAGCGGCAAGTACTCGCCTGTATGGTGGTTGGGGTTAGTTTTGAGGTCTAAGTTCCGCCAGCTAATAACAAGCAGTATTTGGTACTTAAATCCGGAAGTCAGGGCGTGTAGGAAGGTGTCTATTAGACTAGTGCCAGTAGAAAGTACATTAAAAAGAGAAGGTAACATTCTACTAGGAAAACACTCTCTAGTAAATACAATTTAGGATACACAAACTTGAGTCTGGTGTAGAGTCTACTAAGCCTAACACTACACGCACACAAGAGCGTGTTAGTACAAACGATTGTGCGTACACACACATGTACATGAACCGTTGCCAACCTTGTAAACGCAGACCATTAACACCTACACTCAAACTCACCCTCTGCCACACACTCTCCCTCACACTATCAACCACTCGTACACTCCTTCTCCAGCCCACACCCAAATGCACATACACACACAAACGTAACCACACTCAAACACGCAACCACATAAAAACACAAACCCACACCCAAGCACACATCCACACGCCACACCCAAACACGCACCAACACCCTCACCCAAACACACACCAACACCCTCACCCAAACACACCCATTCCCACAACTAGCTACATCCAAACACACACCCACACCAAACACACACCCACACTCAAACACCTACACCCCAACACCCACACACACACACTCACACAAGGAGAAAGATCTTGGGGTAAGTATAACACTGAACACGTCTCCGGAAGCACACATCAACCAGATAACTGTTGCAGCATATGGGCGCCTGGCAACCCTGAGAATAGAGTTCCGATACCTTAGTAAGGAATAGTTCAAGACACTGTACACCGTGTACGTCAGGCCCACACTGGAGTATGCAGCACCAGTTTGGAACCCACACCTGGTTAAACACGTCAAGAAATTAGAGAAAGTGTGAAGGTTTGCAACAAGGCTAGTTCCAGGGCTAAGGGGAATGTCCTACGAAGAAATGTTAAGGGAAATCGGCCTGACGACACTGGAGGTCAGGAGTGTTAGAAGAGACATGATAACGACATACAAAATACTGCGTGGAATAGATAAGGTGGACAGAGACAATGTTCCAGAGAGGGGACACAGAAACAAGGGGTCACAATTGGAAGTTGAAGACTCAGATGAATCAAAAGGGATGTTAGGAAGTATTTCTTCAGTCATAGAGTTGTCAGGAAGTGGCATAGTCTAGCAAGTGATGTAGTGGAGGCAGGAACCATACATAGCTTTAAAGCTCATGGCGCAGGGAGAGAGAGGATCTAGTAGCAATCAGTGAAGAGGCGGGGCCAGGAGATGAGAGTCGACCCCTGCAACCACAATTAGGTTAGTACAATTAGGTGAATACACAAACACACACACACGAACACCCATATATATTCATATACACACACAGATTCACTATCACACTCTCTCACTCTCACACACACACTCTCACTCTCTTTGTTTCCCCCTATTCCTCATTCTCTTCCTCTCCTCCTCCTCTTCCCCTCCTCTCCCTCCCACTACTCTCCCCTCTCCTTCTCTCCCCCTTTCCCTCTCTTCCTTTTCCCCTCTCTCCCTTGCTTCTCTATCCTTCCTCCCATCTCTCGCCCCCTATGCCACTGTCTTCCCCTCCCACTCTCTATCCCTCTCCCTCCCTCACACATACACACACACACAACAAACTCACACACACTCACAAACTCACACACACACACACACACACACAAATTCACATACACACACACGACATCACACATGAAAGCCACCTTGGGGCCAGTGATCATATGGTTCTAAGCTTCGACTACATAGTGGAGTTACAAGTGGAGGGGGAAGCAGGAAGGGCTGCAAGAATGAAGCCAAACTATAAGAAAGGTGACTACGTGGGCATTAAGAACTTCCTGCACGGAGTTCAGTGGGACAGAGAGCTGGCAGGGAAGTCGGTAAACGAGATGATGGAATATACGACAACAATTTGCAAGGAAGCTGAGGAGAGGTTTATACCCAAGGGTAACAGGAAAAGCGAAAAAGCCAGGATGAGCCCATGGTTCACCCAAAGGTGTAGGGAAGCCAAAACCAAGTGTGCCAGGGAATGGAAGAAGTATAGAAGGCAAATGACCCAGGAGAATATGGAGAGCAGTCGTAGAGCCAGAAATGAATATGCACAGGTAAGAAGGGAGGCCCAAAGACAATACGAGAATGACATAGCAGCGAAAGCAAAATCTGGCCCAAAGCTGTTGTACAGCCACATCAGGAGGAGAACAACAGTCAAGGACCAGGTGATCAGGCTGAGGAAGGAAGGAGGGAGGTCACAAGAAATGACCACGAAGTGTGTGAGGAGCTCAACATGAGATTCAAAGAGGTGTTCACAGAGGAAATAGAAGGGCCTCCAGAAAGGAGGAGAGGTAGGGTACAGCATCAGGTGCTGGACACAATACACACAACTGAGGAGGAAGTGAAGAGGCTACTAAGTGAGCTAGATACCTCAATGGCGATGGGACCGGATAACATTTCTCCATGGGTCCTGAGAGAGGGAGCAGAGGAGCTATGTATACCCCTAACAACAATCTTCAACACGTCTATCGAAACAGGGCAACTACCTGAGGCATGGAAGACAGCAAATGTAGTTCCAATTTTTAAAAAGGGAGACAGAAATGTAGCAATAAACTACAGACCAGTGTCACTGACATGTATAGTATGCAAGGTCATGGAGAAGATTATCAGGAGAAGAGTGGTGGAGCACCTAGAAAGGAATGAACTAATCAACGACGGCCAACACGGTTTCAGGGACGGGAAATCCTGTGTCACAAACCTACTGGAGTTCTATGACAGGGTGACAGCAGTAAGACAAGAGAGAGAGGGGTGGGTAGATTGTATATTCTTGGACTGTAAAAAGGCGTTTGACACAGCCCCACACAAGAGATTAGTGCAGAAGCTGGAGGACCAGGCAGGGATAACAGGGAAGGCACTACAATGGATCAGGGAATACCTGTCAGGAAGACAGCAGCGAGTCATGGTCCGTGGCGAGGTGTCAGAGTGGGCGCCGGTGACGAGTGGGGTTCCACAGGGGTCAGTCCTAGGACCGGTGCTGTTTCTGGTATTTGTGAACGACATGACGGAAGGAATAGACTCCGAAGTGTCCCTGTTTGCAGATGATGTGAAGTTGATGAGAAGAATTCAATCGGACGAGGACCAGGCAGAACTACAAAGGGATCTGGACAATCTGCAAGCCTGGTCTAGCAATTGGCTCCTGGAGTTCAACCCCACCAAGTGCAAAGTCATGAAGATTGGGGAAGGGCAAAGAAGACCGCAGACAGAGTACAGTCTAGGGGGCCAGAGACTACAAACCTCAATCAAGGAAAAAGATCTTGCGGTGAGTATAACACCAGGCACATCTCCTGAGGCGCACATCAACCAAATAACTGCTGCAGCATACGGGCGCCTAGCAAACCTAAGAACAGCATTCCGACATCTTAATAAAGAATCGTTCAGGACCTTGTACACTGTGTATGTTAGGCCCATACTGGAATATGCAGCACTAGTTTGGAACCCACATCTAGCCAAGCACGTAAAGAAGCTAGAGAAAGTGCAAAGGTTTGCAACAAGACTAGTCCCGGAGCTAAGAGGTATGTCCTACGGGGAGAGGTTAAGGGAAATCGACCTGACGACACTGGAGGACAGGAGAGATAGGGGGGACATGATAACAACATATAAAATACTGAGAGGAATTGACAAGGTTGACAGAGACAGAATGTTCCAGAGATGGGACACAGCAACAAGGGGACACAGTTGGAAGTTGAAGACTCAGATGAATCACAGGGATGTTAGGAAGTATTTCTTCAGTCACAGAGTGGTCGGGAAGTGGAATAACTTGGGAAGCGATGTAGTGGAGGCAGGTTCCATACATAGCTTTAAGAAGAGGTTATGATAAAGCTCATGGTGCAGGGAGAGTGACCCAGTAGCGGCCAGTGTAGAGGCGGGGCCAGGAGCTATGTCTCGACCCATGCAACCACAACTAGGTGAGTACAACTAGGTGAGTACACACACACACACACGCCCTGATGGCATGGTGGCTAGCGCTCTTGCTTCACACACGGAGGGCCCGGGTTCATTTCCCGGCGGGGCCAAACATTTCGAAGTGTTTCGTTACATACATACAACAGGCCTAGTGTCTAATCGACATGTGCCTAGGACAAAATGGTAACACACACACACACACACACACACACACACACACACTCACGAACATACATCACAAACGACTACATGAAAGTGCATAAGTTTTTCTTTATGTGGTGACCAAAAAAATGGGTTGCAAAAAAGCAGGATGGAGAACCAGGGGACTGGTAGAAGAGCCTTGGAGAGAACATTGTGTGGCAGAGCTTTTGAAAAGGGAAGTGTGGTGAAGGAAGCTAGAAGAGCTTAGCAAGAAAATAGAGGAGAGGATAGCTGCAGAGAGCTGGAAATGGGAGCTACAACCCACATCAGTAGAAGCTAAGACACAGAGCTCAGAAGTGAACTAAAAATCTGAAACAATCCAAAGAACCAAAGAACAGTACTGGCATGACATCAGGAACTGCTACATCAGTCACAAATGAGGGGACTGTAGGGAAAAAAGACGTCATTCTGTTATCAGGCCACTGTGGAGCTCGGGAAAGATGAGGAGCACAAAAGGAACAAATGAGGAGACTTGAGAAAAAGAAATAGCTAAACTATATGCAGAGGCCCTAACGGACCACTGCAGGAAAAGCTGAGAAGGAAAAATGACAAACCACTGAGCACAGGAACATAAAACAGAGAAGAGATTAAATGAAGGAATGCTGCAATGGAGGTAACTAAATTAACTCCAGGGATGCTAAGGGAAATGCATTGGGAGGATGAAAGGAAGATGTCAGTTTTTGTTTACAGGCTCCAGGATGTTGAAGGAGAAACTTATGAAGCAAGAAGACAGGGGGAGAAAAATACGATTAAAAGTATCAAGAAAGATATAGGAGAGGATGATTTGACCTATTTGACCAATTTTATGAAAATAGGGGGTTTGCAAGAGGAAATAAATGGCCAGTCAAAGTGATTTTCCAGGTAGAATTGGCTCGAAACAGGATCCTGCAGGAGAAGCACAATTAAGGGACATACTGAAGTACTGTAGGGTGTACCTAAACTGCAACAGAACACAAGAAAAAACTGAGAGAGAGGAAACAAAGATGCAAGGAGGAAAAAAAGGCAAAGATTGAGATGAGCAGGAGAACCTAGACTCAGATGGAAGAGCAAATACAGCCTTCCTGAGAAACATCTACAGAAGTACCTCAACCATGACAACCCCAAAGCAACCAAAAAATATAACCCAAAACCCACACACCAAACCCTCTGCCCCCACCCCTCTCATCACAAACTCCACCCCCACAGCAACCTCCCATAGTTCCTTGTCAGATCTCCCACTCCCCCAACCCCAACGTTCTCCCCAAATCACAGTTTTAGAAAAGAAGTTCAAGGTTTTGTATACGAATGCAGATGGAATAACAAATAAATATGAGGAGTGGCATGAAAGAATCATCATAGCACTC
Source organism: Cherax destructor (assembly GCA_009830355.1). Classification (NCBI taxonomy): domain Eukaryota; kingdom Metazoa; phylum Arthropoda; class Malacostraca; order Decapoda; family Parastacidae; genus Cherax; species Cherax destructor. The sequence continues at coordinate 297,073 of WNWK01001120.1, read as the reverse complement.
ACAGAAACAAAACTCACTGGAATGATAACAGATGCAATCTTCCCAACCGGATATCATATCCTGAGGAAAGACAGAGGGAGCAGAGCGAGACAAGGATTTGAACTGCTCATTAAAAACCGATGGGTTTTGAGGAAATGGAAGGAATGGATGAAATCGGAGAAAGGGACTACATAGTAGGTACAGTTCAGTCTGGGGGACATTAGGTAGTCATTGTAGTGATGTATAACCCGCCACAGAACTGCAGGAGGCCAAGGGAAGAATATTAGGAAAACAACAGAGCAGTGGTGGACACCTTAGCTCATGTATTTATCCAACCTAAATTTGAAACTACCCAAGGTTCTAGCTTCAAAAACCCTACTAGGCAGACTGTTCCACTCATCAACTACCCTATTTCCAAACCAATACTTTCCTATATCCTTTTTAAATCTACCTTCTACTTGTACACTTCGATCATGTCTCCCCTCATTCTTCGTCTTACAAGTGAATGTAATTTAAGGGACTTCAATCTGTCTTCATATGGAAGATTTCTAATGCTATGAATTAATTTAGTCATTCTATGCTGAATCTTTTCTAAAAAAATATATACATTCTGTAATATGGAGACTAGAACTGAGCTGCATTATCTAATCGAGGCCTTACTAATGATGAATAAAGCTGTAATATAACCTCTGGACTTCTGTTGGTTACAGTTCTTGTTATAAAGCCCTGTAATCTGTTTGCGTTATTACGTACGCTTAGGCATTACTGTCTTGGTTTAAGGTTGCTGCTTACCATAACCCCAAAATTATTTTTGCAATCTGTATGGCTAAGTTCAACGTTATTTAACTTATAAGTGCTAGGGTTATGGACACTCCAGAGCTTCAGAACCTTTCTTTATCTACATTCAACTGCATCTGCCACGTTTATGACCTGGAATTGAGTTTGTCTGAACCCTGAAGTTCCCTGACATCTACGTTTGAATCATTTATCCTACCTATTTTCGTGTCATCGGCGAATTTGCTTATATCACTAGTAATTTTTCATCAAGGTCATTGATATATATTATAAACAACAACGGGCCTAAAACAGATACCTGTGGAACGCCACTTGTTACAGATCCCCACTCGGATTAAATCACATTTATGTACACTCTCTGCTTCCATTAGCTGCCACTTTCTTTAATAGTCTCTGGTGTGGTACTTTATCAAAAACCTTACTAAAGTTTAAATAAACAATATCGAATTCTTTATCGTGATCTACAGACTCAAAATCTTTACTGAAGAAGGTTAATAAATTCAACAGGAACGGCCCCTCATGAATCCATGCTGAGTATTATTAATCAAATTATGCTCATCCAGATGGATTCTTAAAATATCAGCTATAATTGACTCTAGTAATTGGCCTACAATTGAGGTCAGGCTTATTGGTCGGTAATTTGATGGTAATGACTTGTCCCCTGCTTTAAAAATAAGAATTACATTAGTCATTTTTCACATATACACTACACATGTTTGAAGAGATAAATTAAAAATATTAGTTAATGGTTCACAGAGTTCCATTTTGCATTCCATAATTAGGTACTCTTGAAAAAATCTCATCAGGACCCGGCGATTTATTTTGTTTCAGTCGGTCTACTTGTTTCATAATCATTTATCTAGTGACTGTGATATTACATAATTTATCTTCTTCAGACCCACTATAAAAGGAAATTACTGGGAAATGGTTATTGTCTTCCTGTGTGAAAACTGAGAGAATTAGTCGAAGAGCCAGAAACGAGTATGCATAGATAACGATGGAGACTCAGAGACAGTACGAAAACGATATAGCATCGACAGTCAAGTCGGACCCAGATCTGTTATATAGCCACGTCGCGAGGAAGACAACAGTCAAAGACTAGTTAATCAGGCTGAGGAAGGAAGGTGGGGAGTCAGAATAAGGGTTACACCAACAAGGGATATACCAACAAGTGCTGGATGCAATACACATAACCGAAGAGGAGGTGAAGAAGCTGCAAAGTGAGCTTGATACCTCAAAGGCGATGGGACTGGACAACATCTCTCCGTGGTTTCTTATAGAGAGGGAGCAGAGACGCTGTGTGTGCCACTAACAACAATTTTCAACACATCCATTGAAATTGGGCAACTACCTGAGGTATGGAATACGGCAAATGTAGTCCATATTTTCAAGAAAGGAGACAAACGCGAGGCACTGAATTACAGACCAGTGTCACTGACATGTATAGTATGCAAAGTCATGGGGAAGATTATCAGGAGGAGAGTGGTGGAGCACCTAGAATGGAACAAGCTTATAAACGACAACCAGCACGGATTCAGAAAAGCAAATCCTGTAAAGAGTTTTTATGAGGATAGTGAGGCTCAGGTTAGGGTGTGTAGGAGAGAGGGAGATTACTTCCCGGTAAAAGTAGGTCTTAGACAGGGTTGTGTAATGTCACCATGGTTGTTTAATATATTTATAGATGGGGTTGTAAAAGAAGTAAATGCTAGGGTGTTGGGGAGAGGGGTGGGATTAAATTATGGAGAATTAAATGCAAAATGGGAGTTGACACAGTTACTTTTTGCTGATGATACTGTGCTTATGGGAGATTCTAAAGAAAAGTTGCAAAGGTTAGTGGACGAGTTTGGGAGAGTGTGTAAAGGTAGAAAGTTAAAAGTGAACATAGATAAGAGTAAGGTGATGAGGGTATCAAACGATTTAAATAAAGAAAAATTGGATATCACATTGGAGAGAGGATTATGGAAGAAGTAAATGTTTTCAGATATTTGGGAGTTGATGTGTCAGCAGATGGGTTTATGAAGGATGAGGTTAACCATAGAATTGATGAAGGAAAAAAGGTGAGTGGTGCATTGAGGTATCTGTGGAGACAAAAAACGTTATCCATGGAGGCAAAGAAGGGAATGTACGAAAGTATTGTGGTACCAACACTCTTATATGGGTGTGAAGCATGGGTTGCAAATGCTGCAGCGAGGAGGAGGCTGGAGGCAGTGGAGATGTCCTGTCTAAGGGCAATGTGTGGTGTAAATATTATGCAGAAAATTCGGAATGTGGAAATTAGGAGAAGGTGTGGAGTTACTAAAAGTATTTGTCAGAGGGCTGAAGAGGGTTGTTGAGGTGGTTTGGTCATTTAGAGAGAATGGATCAAAGTAGAATGACTTGGAGAGCGTATAAATCTGTAGGGAAGGAAGGCGGGGTAGGGGTCGTCCTAGAAAAGGTTGGAGGAAGGGTAAAGGAGGTTTTGTGGGCGAGGGGCTTGGACTTCCAGCAAGCATGTGTGAGCGTGTTAGATAGGAGTGAATGGAGACGAATGGTTTTGGGACATGACGATCTGTTGGAGTGTGAGCAGGGTAACATTGTGTGAAGGGATTCAGGAAACCAGTTAATTGATTTAGTTGGACTTGAGTCCTGGAAATGGGAAGTACAATGCCTGCACTTTAAAGGAGGGGTCTGAGATAGTGACAGCTGGGAGGGACTTTTCTCAGCTGTAGTATCTGAGCTCCTCTGCAAAGACAGTGATTATGTATGAGTGTGGTGAAAGTGTTGAATGATGATGAAAGTTTTTTCTTTTGGGGATTTTCTTTCTTTTTGGGTCACCCTGTCTCGGTGGGAGACGGCCGACTTGTTGAAAAATAAAAAAATAAAAAATATATATATATATATATATATATATATATATATATATATATATATATATATATATATATATATATATATATATATCAAGATTTTTAAATACAACTTTGATAATAAAATTCTTAAGAAAGGAAGGCATATCAACCAAGTTTTCATGGTAAGGAGAACCAACATATTTTGGTTGAATAAGGTTGGTTGTCCCTTTTTGGATTGTAAAAAGTATTCCTAGCTATTTTAAAAGATTTATCAATTATGTTTCTTGGGTATTTTAAATCATTAGCTATTTCATAAATTTTAGAGATTTCTTCATCTATGAACTCTGGACTACAAATACGTAAAGCTCTCAAAAACATTGAAGAAAAAACCGACACTTTAACTCTATCTTAATGTGAAGAGTAATAGTGTACATAAGAACATAAGAATGGAGGAACACTGCAGAAGGCCTAATGGCCCATACAAGGCAGGTCCTTATCAAAACCACAACTACCTAAGAATTCACTCCTGCACCCAAGACACTAATCAAACCCAGCCCCTCCCACTCATATATTTGTCCAATCTCTTTTTAAAGCCACCCAAGGTCCTAGCCTCTATCACCCTAATCGGAAGATTGTTCCACGCATCTACAACTCTGTTCGAAAACCAGTACTTGCCTATGTCCTTTCTAAATCTAAATTTATCCAATTTAAATCCGTTATTTCTGGTTCTTACTTGGTTCGATATCCTCAGTATTTTATTAATATCTCCTTTGTTTATGCCCATCATCCGCTTGTACACCTCGATGATATCTCCCCTCATTCTACGTCTCTCCAGAGAGTGGAGATTCAACGCTCTAAGTCTATCTTCATACGGGAGATTTCTTATACTGTAAATCATTTTAGTCATTCTTCTTTGTATGTTCTCCAATGAATCTATATCCATCCTGTAGTAAGGAGACCAAAACTGAGCTGCATAATCCAAATGAGGTCTCACTAGTGATGTATAGAGCTGTAAAATAACTTTTGGACTTCTGTTGCTTATGCTTCTTGAAATAAATCCTAGTAATCTGTTAGCCTTATTGCGCCCACTTAGGCACTGTTGTCTTGGCTTTAGATTCCTGCTTACCATGACTCCCAAGTCTTTTCACATTCTGTATGATCAAGCTCAACTTCACCTAGTTTATAAATTCGAGGATATTTTCATTACCAACGACTAGCACCTTACACTTGTCCACATTGAACTTCATCTGCCACTTTTCAGACCAAGACATTAATTTGTCCAAATCCTCCTGGAGTTCATTGGTATCCTCCTCAGAATGAATTATACGGCCTATTTTTGTATCATCAGCAAATTTACTCATGTCACTTGCAATTCCTTCATCAAGGTCATTTATGTAAATTATGAACAATGGGCCCAAAACTGATCCTTGTGGAACGCAACTAGTCACTAATCCCCATTCAGATTTGACCCCATTAATGGAAACTCTCTGCTTTCTATTGGTAAGCCATGCCTCTATCCATGCTAGAACTTTAACTCCTATACCATGAGCTGCCACCTTTCTTAAGAGTCTCTTGTGAGGTACTCTATCGAAGGCCTTACTGAAATCCAAGTAAACTATATCATATTCTTTATCACTGTCTACTGCCTCAAATGTTTTATTGAAAAACGTCAGTAAATTTGTCAGGCAGGAACGACCTCTCGTAAACCAATGCTGAGATTCATTAATCAAATTATGGTCTTCAAGGTGACTTCTGATAATATCAGCTATAATTGATTCTAATAATTTGCCTACTATAGACGTGAGGCTTATTGGACGGTAATTTGATGGAATTGACTTATCCCCTGATTTGAATATAGGAACTACATTAGCTATCTTCCACATCTCTGGCACAACACCAGTTAGGATGGACGTATTAAACACATTCGTTAATGGCTGACTAAGTTCCATTTTGCATTCTTTAAGTACCCTGGAAAACAACTCGTCGGGTCCCGGGGACTTATTTTGCTTCAGTTTATCTATCTGTTTGATAACCATGTCCCTCGTGACTGTAATATTAGTTAATTTGAATTCTTCAGGAACTGAATAATTGTTCATTTCTGGAATCTCATTTACGTCTTCTTGTGTAAAGACTGACAAAAAATAGTCATTAAATAGAGAACACATTATTACACCTAGAATCAGTTTTTCTTGACCTTCTAGAAACTCTACCCAAACAGATTCTGTTAATGATCCATCTATTTTTATGCCTGTTTTTATGCAGCAATTTATATTTTCTCGTACATACAATGCAACTCCACCACCTTTCCCATTATATCTGTCTACATGGAACAACTTAAACCCTGAATATGACACTCAGCAATCATATCCCGACTCTTGGTATTATACCATGTTTCAGTTATTGCAATGACATCAAAGTTCCCAGCACATGCTACCAAACGTAATTCGTTAATTTTATTTCTGGCGCTTCGACAGTTAGTATAAAATACATTGATATGTATCTTCTTGTGAACCTTTTTCAGCTTTTGTTTTACACAATTTCTGTTACTATCATTACCCTGTGTCACTCGATTACTGTTATTGTTATGATTTATGATATCAAAGCCTGAATCAATATTTTGGCCCTCATTATTTACCATTCCTAAACCCATACCTCTAACTAATCCTAGTTTAAAGCCCTAACAACATCCTCAACTGAGCTAGAGAGAAATTCTACACCTGCCCTGGATAAGTGAACCCCATCCCTGGCATACATGTCATTTCGGCCATAGAAGTGGTCCCAGTTGTCAATGAATGGGACTGCATTATCCTTACAGTGTTTGTCCAGCCAGCAGCCATTCATTTCCAACACCCCTTCTTGGCAAAATGCCACATATAACAGGGCTCCCTCCCTTCTTCCTAATGATGTCTATTGCTGCCTTATACCTACTAACTAAATCCTCACTTCTACGCTTGGATACATCATTGCCTCCAGCACTGAGGCAGATAATAGGATTGATCCCATTACCATGCATGATGTTGTCAAGTCGGCTAACAATGTCTTCCATCCCAGCCCCAGGAAAGCAAACCCTCTGTCTCCTACTCCTATCTTTCAAGCAGAAGGCCCTATCCATATATCTAACTTGGCTATCCCCAACAACAACAATGTTTTTACCTTCCTTGGTACAGTTCGTCGTGACGTTCCCAGTAGTCGACTCACATTCGTCTGGAAGCACAGAAAAGGAGTTCGAAGTTTCCACAGCAGTCTCTTTCTTCTTCGTCGTTACTACCTCTCCATTCGTCTTCTTGATCTTCAACTTCGTCCCATGCTGTCCGGCCACTGCCCAGGTTACCTTCTTGACCTGAGGACTCACAACAGGAGGACTACTACGAATCCTCTTGTTTTCCTCCGTCAATCGCCGTATCTCAAGCTTCGCTACCCTCAATTCCTCCTTAAGCTGCTGGTAAAGTTGCTCAATAGGGGGCATCTTGATTCAGTCCACAGGGAGTACACTAGACACGTCTTCACTGAGCTAAGAACAGGTCACCACTGAGCTAAGAACAGGTCACCACAGGTTCCACTTGTATACCTCGATCATATCTCCCCTCATTCTACGTCTTACAAGTGAATGTAATTTTAGGGTCTTCAATCTTTCTTCGTAAGGAAGATTTCTAATGCTATGTATTAATTTAGTCATTCTACGCTGAATGTTTTCTAACGAATTTATGTCCATTCTGTAATATGGAGACCAGAACTGAGCTGCGTAATCTAGGTGAGGCCTTACTAATGATGTATAAAGCTGTAATATAACCTCTTGACTTCTGTTGCTAACACTTCTTGATATAAATCCCAGTAATCTATTTGCCTTATTACGTACGCTTAGGCAATAGTAATTATGAAAGAAACCGATTACCAAGATAAAATGAATAGCCTCCTAGATGATTTTGAAACCTATTCTAAACTTAGAAAGAATCCCTTAGAAACTGTTAACAGCAATTTCAATAAAACAATAAAGCATCTATTGAAGGGCAGAGATGAATTAAATAAAAAATTTACTTCCACTAATCCATCTTTACCTTATATGTATGGATTAATTAAAACACACAAACCTGGTAATCCTGTTAGACCAATTATTAGCTCCATAGGTTCAGTTTCTTATAAACTTTCTAAATGGCTTGTTGATATTTTGAGCCCAATTGTTGGAAAAATTTCTAATTTTAATGTTAAAAACAACTTAGATTTAGTTGATAAATTAAGCACCTTGACTGATTTAAATGATTTCAATATGGTTAGTTTTGATGTTACCTCCTTGTTTACAAAAGTTCCAGTTGATGATTTACTAAAGTTCTTATCTGAAGAACTGGTTAATTACGATTTACCATTGCCAGTTCCTACTATCATTAAACTTATTAAACTTTGTATTGTTGATGCAAAATTTGTATTTAATGATGAGTTTTACACTCAGAAGTTTGGTATGGCAATGGGAAATCCTCTTTCACCTGTTCTTAGTAATTTATATATGGAATTTTTCGAAACAAGATTGCTTAACACAATCCTTCCCAATAGAGCTAAGTGGTATAGATATGTTGATGATACTTTGTGCCTTATGCCTAAGAATGTAGACATAATCCATTTCCTTGTTAAATTAAATAGCTTAGCTCATTCTATAAATTTTACTGTTGAATTTGAAGTAAATAACTCATTGCCCTTCCTAGATGTTTTTATTATTAAGGGTAACATTGACTTTAAATTTAAAATTTACAGAAAACCTACAAATAATTGTTCTTATGTACACTATTACTCTTCACATCAAGATAGAGTTAAAGTGTCAGTTTTCTCTTCTATGTTTTTGAGAGCTTTACGTATTTGTAGTCCAGAGTTCATAGAAGAAGAAATCTCTAAAATTTATGAAATAGCTAATGATTTAAAATATCCAAGAAACATAACTGATAAATCTTTTAAAATAGCTAGAAATACTTTTTATAATCCAAAAAGGGACAACCAACCTTATTCAACCAAAAATATGTTGGTTCTCCCTTACCATGAAAACTTGGTTGATATGCCTTCCTTTCTTAAGAATTTTAATATCAAAGTGGTATTTAAAAATCTTGATACAGTAAAAAGACTTTTGATAAAAAATTCCCCCCAAAATGCTGACGGATGTGTCTATAAGATTCCCTGTAAAATTTGCGATAAAGTTTATTATGGTCAAACTGGTAAAAGTCTTGAACTAAGATTAAAACAACATAAATATAGCATTAGAACTGGACAAGATTCTAATGCTCTATTTATTCATGTGAGAGACTTTAACCATCCAATTGATTTTCAAAATGCTGAGAAGGTTGTATCAAGCAAGTCCATGGTTGAGAGGAATATAATAGAATCATGTTTCATTAAAAGCAGTTTTGAAAATAATATGAATATTTCTTTTGGTTTATATAAATTGGATTCATTTATAATTAATAAAATTTGGGAAGAATTTAATGATAAATTGGACTAATCTTAATTCTTGGAAAGAGTTTCAGGTCCTTTCTTATGTTCCTCTTCACAGAGTCGTGAGATGTTACGCTACTGTGAGGTGTTGTCTTTGTTAGTGTGATGTGACTGTGAGGTGTAGTCTTACCCCTTTATAAGCCTTCTTGTCATGTTTCCTTTTATAGTTCCTTGATAATGTGAGTAGTCAGGAAAGCGCTTGGAATTCTTCTATTTTTTCATAGTGGTTGTCTTGCATATATATATATATATATGTCGTGCCGATTAGGTAAAACTGGTCAATTAGCAAGAACTCATCTAAAATTAAGTCCTTTCTAAAATTTTCTCTTATACGTTTAAAGATATATTTTTTTCATTTATGTTAATGTAAGAATTTATAATTTTGTACCAAGAGAAACTTTGAAAACCTACCTAACCTTATTACAACAAGCGCAATTTAATTTAGCCTAACCCAACTAAATATATTTTAGATACGTTAACATTAATTTAATAATAAACAAACACAATGAAATATATTTTTTTCGTTATGTTCAGAATGATTTTGGCGAAATTATTGCATACACAAATTTTCACTTGTCTTATATGGCAAGGTGAGCGTTGCTATTTAAGCCAAAATCCCAAGTTTTACCTAATCGGCACGACATATATATATATATATATATATATATATATATATATATATATATATATATATATATACAGACAATGTGAAGGAAAAGGGTAAGGAGGAAGAAGGAAGGAGAAGGAAATATGAGACGTCGTTAACTCCTAATGGTTTACAGAGGAAGAGCAGCGATGGGAGGGGATAGTAGGAAGGAAGGGGAAGGGGAATGGAGGGGGGGTGGATGGTGGGAATGAGGGGTAGGGTATGGTAGGGAGGAAGGGTGAAAGGGGTTGGAGAATATTGTAAGAGAAGAACAAAAATGACTGGTTATTTTGTCAGCACAGATGATAATGATGATGAAATGATATTGATGATTAAGTTAATACTAGCTACTTCTGCTGCTGCTGTTGCTACCACTACTACTATTACTATTACTACTTTTGTTACTATTACTACTGCTGCTGCTGCTGCTGCTAATTCTGCTACTACTACTTCTACTACTACTTGTGATACTACTACTTGTGTTACTACTACTTCTTGTGTTACTACTACTTGTGTTACTACTACTTCTTGTGTTACTACTACTACTATATTACCACTGCTACTACTGTCATTGCTGCTACTACTTCTCCTATTACTACTACTCCTGTTGCTGCTGCTGCTACGTCTACTACTACTGCTGCTGCTTTTCTGCTACTTCTTCTACTACTACTTTTGTTACTGCATTTGCTACAGATGCTGTTGCTGCTGCTACTGCCACTACTACTACTACTACTACTACTGCTGTTACTGATGCTGCTGTTACTGCTGCTGCTGTTACTGCTGCTCATGCTGCTGGTACTACTACTACTACTACTACTACTACTTCTACTACTGCTGCTGCTGCTGCTGCTGCTGCTCATGCTGCTGGTACTACTACTACTACTACTACTTCTACTACTGCTGCTGCTGCTGCTGCTGCTGCTGCTGCTGCTGTAGCTTCTGCTATTTATTTTATTAATACTAATAATAATAAAACGCCAACTGCTACTACTAACACTAAAGTCAATGCAACGATCATATCACTGCAGTTCGCTAACAGCAGACTGTTGATAACATTATCACTTAACATTATTGTAATCTATGAAATGTCACTACTGTATTTGCAATGTCTAACTGCCTTCAAGAGAATTTTTTTTTTTCTATGGTTCACTTGGCGTGAGGGAAGGATTTTTCTGGACGAAGGACTCGGTGTTCTCATTGGTTTGAGTTGCTGTGATATTTTCCATATTTCCTGTTTTGGAGGCTGAAATATTCTTGACTGTTGGTGAACAGATGACCCTCGTATAGTCGATAGGGTTTAAACCCCCATTAACCAGTGAACCATTTGACCACATAGCAAACAAATTTTATTTCTTTGGGCAGTATAAAAATGTAGTTAACATGTAATGAAATATTGTTACCGTATTTCGCGGTTTATTAGACGCATTTTTTTGGCCATGAAATGTCTCCAGAAACCACCCTGCGTCCTATAAAGTGAAGTTCAGTGACGGGAGCTATAAGTTTAGGGGGTGGGGGGTGGCCTATCACTGTTACGTCCGATGCCGAGCCATTGAAACTAAAACAAGTCTTATAAGTCGCGTCTTATAAGCCGCGTCTTATAAGCTGCGAAATACGGTAAATACACCGATGAACTTTCTCAAAAATATTGTTTCATTAGTGTTTGAAATGTGGACATTTACAGATTTTTTCACAGTAACGAAGTAATTTCTGCCCACTATCCTCAGTAGTAAACATTAGGATATCTCCAAATTATATTAAACTTAAGTATATCTCTCATGTATCAAGTGTTTATCGTTATAAACGCAAAAAAAAAAAAACACGTTTAGCTCTAAATCATTCTTTATTATATGATTTTTCGCTCTAAATATATTCCTTTATCGAAATATTTAATAAAGTCCCACCGGGAACCCACGTTTCACTCTCCTAGTTGGTCGTTACTCACCATCCACTAAAGAGCTATCGCCAACGAAATGGGAATTTCACAATATGGTGAAAGTGAAAAAATAAATTGTGTAAGGAGTCCAGGGAACGGAAACGGTTGCAAGTAAACGGTGATACCGTCTCCTTACTTTCAAAAATATGTCGAAATTTTCATTTGTTGGATAACAGCGATGGACATTTGATCTAATGTTATATACACGAAGCCACTGTGTTGTCAAAAGCTTTATATAAACGTGGGATTAGCATCAGCTGAGGCTACAAACACAGAGCTCATTTGTACTCTTTGTGGTGAGGTTTCCAGGACACACACAACCTATCATTAATAAATAATACAAAATCACATATAAACCACACAAATTTTTTTTTTGTAACTTAATTCATGTCTGCATTAACAGCTCATTACGACTGTTAA
>WNWK01001120.1:275000-280000 GCA_009830355.1 Cherax destructor | reverse complement strand
CTGGTGGTGTTGGGGGCGGTGGTGATGGTGGTCATTGTGGGGATGGTGGTGGTACTGGGGATGGTAGTGATGGTGAGGGATGGTAGTGGTGCTGGGAATGGTGGGAGTGTTTCAGATCGTGGGGGTGTTGGGGATGGTGGAGGTGTTGGGAATGGTGGTGATTGTGGGGAGGGTGGTGATTTTTGGGATGGTGGTGGTGTTGGGGATGATGGTAGTGGTGGTGTTGGCAATGGTGGTGGTATTGGGGATGATGGTGGTGTTAGTGGTACTATGGTCATATTGGTGGTAGGGATAATGTTGGTGTAGATGTGGTGGTGTTTGTGGTGGGGATGATTTTTTTTTAAGGTGGTGGGGATTGTTGCGTTGGGGTGGTGGTGGTGATTGGGATGGTGGTATCAGTGGTGATGGTGGTGTCAGTGGTGATGGTGGTGTCAGGGGTGATGGTGGTGATGGTAATTAGAACATAAGAAAGAAGGAACACTGCAGCAGGCCTACTGGCTTATGTGAGGCAAGTCCAAGTCACCTACCGGCACAAACCAATGACCCACCTAGTCAGGTCAGGTCACATCCACTTAAGGAAGGAGCACGTCATTATCCCTGCTTGACTTGGGTGTTGCCAGCAGGGAATCACTAATTAATAATCTTGAGGTTAATGATGAGCTTGGGGAAAGTGATCACAAATCACTCAGTTTTAATATATCATGGAATTACCCTAATAATTGTAATCACGGCTCTGTCCCTGACTTCCGCCTGGCTGATTTCATAGGACTGAGAAATTACCTGGGTGAACTGAACTGGAATGACCTGACTATAGGTCAGGAAGGTGGTGATGGTTGCCGATATGATGTTTTCCAGAGCATAGTTCTAGCTGCTCAGACAACTTATGTTCTGAATAGGGAAATCAGATCAAAAATTATTCTAAATGGATAAACAATAGATTAAAACATCTCATTGGTCAAAAGAGAGATGCATTTATAGGCGAATCAGAAGAGGAGAGGGACAGTTAAGAAATCAATATATTCAGTTAAAGAGAGAAATAAAAAAGGGAATAAGAAAAGCAAAGAGAGATTATGAGGATAAAGTTGCAAAAGAATCGAAGACTAACTCAAAAGGATTCTTTCAGGTATACAGAAGTAAGATTAGGGACAAGATAGCCCCACTCAAAAGTTACTCGGGTCAGCTCACTGACAGTGATAAGGAAATGTGCAGAATTTTTAACACTTCCTCTCAGTTTTTACACAGGAAGATACTAGCGATATTCCAGGAACAATAAATTATGTAGAACAGTACGATAATAAACTATGCACGATTAGGGTCACAGGTGACGTGGTCCTTAGACAAATAGATAAATTAAAACCTAACAAATCCCTGGGCCCTGATGAACTGTACGCAAGGGTTCTTAAGAAATGTAAAGAGGAGCTTAGCAAACCTTTGGCTAATCTTTTCAACATATCACTACAAACTGGCATTGTGCCAGATAAGTGGAAAATGGCAAATGTGATACCAACAGTACTAGTCACGGCATTATGCCGGGGTGAGCGCCCCAGCATAATGCCGTGACGAAAGTCAAAGGCCTGCCATACAGGGGGGTCTTTTTCCGTCAGTGCATTATGCCGGGTTGCAGCCATTAGCATGACGTCACGGCTTTCTGCCACACTCCACAGTGACTGCTCAGTGCTCACGTGGCTGCCTTCGTGAGTGGAAGTGTTGCACTTTTGTCTTTCATCAGCCCCATCTTTTGTCCAGTGTTCCCTTTGGTTTTGGGGCTATACATGTTTGATTATGGGTAAAAGGAAGTCTTTAACACCTGAAACTATAGATCAAATCATAGGGCTTCACAAAGCTGGGCACCAGTGGAGAATGTTGGTGTGTGTGAGCGTTCAGTGAGGAACTGGGTACAGTGTTTCAAGGCTGGTGGCGGTGTTGAGTTACCGTCTGCCAAACCTCGGCCTGGCACCTTGAAGAAGACATGTGTTCGTACCTTAACTGTGTTAAAGAAGCAGTTAGAGAGTACTCCTAAGATAACTGCTAGAGAATTGAAAGAAAAGAACCCACATCTTCTCTCAGAGGTGTCTGTAAGAACTGTTAACAGACGTGTCAGAACTGGGCTACAGTAGTCACCGCCAGGTTAAGAAACTGATCCTCTCCAACCCACAGAAGAAACGTAGGCTAGACCCACGCTACACCTGTGGGACCACCAAACACCCAAACTCGCCTATGGTTTGGGGGTGTTTCAGTGCTCAGAGTGTTGGTGAACTCATTGTGCTTCCCAAAAACCAGTATATGAGCCAGTAGAATTACCTGGAGTTATTGTTGCACAATAACTCCTGAGGCGTTTGACAAGTGTGGGGCTACGGTTTTTATGCAGGATGGTGCACCGTGTCATATCGCCAAATCTGTAGTTCAGTGGCTTAAGAACTGTGAAGTGAGGTTCTTTAATTACTGGCCAGGCAATTCCCCAGACCTAAACCCTATTGAGAACCTTTGGTCAATAGTGAAACGAAGTTTACTGGGCAAGGATATCCTGGAGTTTACCTGGAGAGAATTCCAGAAGTCAACGCCCCTGCGGCCCGGTCTGTGACCAGGTCTCATGTTAGACCAGAGCCTGATCAACCAGGCTGTTACTGCTAGCCGCACGCAGTCCAATGTACGAATCACAGCCTGGCTGGTCAGGTACCAACTTTAGGTGCCTGTCCAGTGCCTGCTTGAAGACAGCCAGGGGTTTGTTGGTAATCCCCCTGATGTATGCTGGGAGGCAGTTGAACAATCTTGGGCCCCTGACACTTATTGTGTTGTCCCTCAACGTGCTAGTGGCACCCCTGCTTTTCATTGGGGGGATGTTACAACGCCTGCCGAGTCTTTTGCTTTCGTAGGGAGTGATTCTCGTGTGCAAGTTTGGTACTAATCCCTCGAGAATTTTCCACGTGTATATAATAATGTATCTCTCCCGCCTGCGTTCTAGAGAGTACAGGTTTAGGAACTTCAAGCGTCCCCAGTAATTGAGGTGGTTTATCGCAGTTATGCGTGCCATGAAGGTTCTCTGCACATTTTCAAGGTCAGCAATTTCACCCGCCTTGAAAGGTGCAGTTAGTGTGCAGCAATATTCCAGCCTAGATAGAACAAGCGATCTGTAAAGTGTCAACATGGGCTTGGCATCCCTGGTTTTGAAGGTTCTCATTATCCATCCTGTCATTTTTCTAGCAGATGTGATTGCTACGGTGTTATGGTCCTTGAAGGTGAGATCCTCTGACATGATCACTCCCAGGTCTTTGACATTAGTGTTTCGCTCTATTGTGTGGTTGGAATTAGTTTTGTACTCCGATGAGATTTTAATTTCCTCACGTTTTCCGTATCTGAGTAATTGAAATTTCTCATCATTGAACTTCATATTATTTTCTGCAACCCATTTAAAGATTTGGTTTATGTCTGCTTGGAGTCTTGCAGTGTCTTCAACGGTGGACACTGTCATACAGATTCGGGTGTCATCTGCAAAGGAAGACACGTCACTGTGGCTTATATCCCTGTCTATGTCCGATATGAGGATGAGGAACAGGATGGGAGCGAGTACTGTGGCTTGTGGAACAGAGCTTTTCACAGTAGCTGCCTCAGACTTTACTCTGTTGACTACTACTCTTTGTGTTCTACTTGTTAGGAAATTATAGATCCATCTACCAACTTTTCTTGTTATTCCTTTATCACGCATTTTGTGTGCTATTACACCATGGTCACACTTGTCAAAGGCTTTTGCAAAGTCTGTGTATATAACATCTGCATTCTGTTTGTCTTCTAGAGCATCCAGGATCTTCTCGTAGTGGTCCAGTAGTTGGGACAGACAGGAGAGACCTGCTCTAAACCCATGCTGCCCTGGGTTGTGCAATTGATGGGTATCAAGAGGAGTGGCGATCTTGCTTCTTAGAACCCTTTCAAATTTTTTTTATGATATGGGACGTTAGCGCTATTGATCTGTAGTTCTTTGCTATTGCTTTACTGCCGCCTTTGTGGAGTGGGGTATGTCTGTTGTTTTTAGTAACTGCGGGACGACCCCAGTGTCCATGCTCCCTCTCCATAGGATGTTAAAAGCACGTGATAGGGGCTTCTTGCAGTTCTTGATGAACACGGAGTTCCATGAGTCTGGGCCTGGAGAGGAGTGCATGGGCATGTCATTTATTGCCTTTTCGAAGTCATTTGGCGTCAGGGTGATGTCAGATAGGCATGCGTCTGTCAAGTTCTGTGGCAATCTCATAAAAAAATCATTTAGGTCTTCGATTTTCAGTCTGGTTAGCGGCTCGCTAAAAACTGAGTCATACTGGGACTTAAGTAACTCACTCATTTCCTTGCTGTCATCTGTGTAGGACCCATCCCGTTAAAGTAGGGGCCCAATACTGGTTGTTGTTGTCGACTTTGATTTTGCATAAGAAAAGAAATACTTTGGGTTTCTTTCAATTTCATTTATGGCTTTTAGTTCTTCCCGCGTTTCTTGATTCCTGTAAGATTCCATTAGTTTTTATTCGATGTTTGCTATTTCTCTGACTAGTGTCTCCCTTCGTATTTCAGATATATTGGCCTCTTGTAGCCGCTCCGTTATTCTTTGCCTTCGCCTGTATAGGGAGCGCCTCTCTCTTTCTAGTTTGCATCTTCTCCTCCTTTTCCTTAAGGGAATTTGCCTTGAGCAAGCCTCAAGTGCCACAGAGTTAATTTGTTCTAGACATAGGTTAGGATCCGTGATGCTTAGGCTATCTTCCCAGTTTATATCATTTAGGACATGGTTTACTTGGTCCCACCTTATGTTTTTGTTACTGAAGTTGAATTTGGAGAAGGCTTCCTCGCGGCTGATCACATTTTGTTGATCTGAGGCCCCCCACATGCATGTCTGGACCTCTATTATGTTGTGATCTGAGTATATTGTTTTTGATATGATGACATTTCGTATCAGATCATCATTGTTGGTGAAGATGAGGTCCAGCGTATTCTCTAATCTTGTGGGCTCTACTATTTGCTGG
>WNWK01001120.1:147500-272500 GCA_009830355.1 Cherax destructor | reverse complement strand
AAATTGATCAACGAATCTCAGCACGAATCTCACACCCACCCACACCCACTCATGTATTTATCCAGCCTATTTTTAAAATTACACAACATCTTAGCTTCTTTGACGGTACTCGGGAGTTTGTTCCACTCATCCACAACTCTATTACCAAACCAGTGCTTTCCTATATCCTTCCTGAATCTGATTTTTTCCAACTTAAAACCATTGCTGCGAGACCTGTCTTAGCCAGATATTTTTAGCACGTTATTTACATTCCCTTTATTTATTCCTGTATTCCATTTATACACTTCAATCATATCCTCCCTAATTCTACGCCTTTCTAGAGAGTGCAGATTCAGTGCCCTTAGTCTATCCTCATAGGGAAGATTTCTGATACATGGGATCAATTTTGTCATCCTTCTTTGTACGTTTTCCATTCTGTAATACGGTGACCAGAACTGTGCAGTATAATCTAAATGAGGCCTAACCAAAGATATATAGAGTTGAAGAACAACCTGAGGACTCCTATTATTTATGTTCCTTGATATGAAGCCAAGGATTCTGTTCGCTTTATTGCGACCACTTACACTTATTCGCTGTTGTCTTGGTTTTAGATTACTGCTAACCAGAACTCCCAAGTCCTTCATGCAGTCAGTAATATTAAGAGCAACATTATTTTGTTTATATGTTGCATGGTTATTTTCTTGTCCAATGTTAAGAACTTTTCATTTGTCTATATTAAACTGCATCTGCCACTTCTCCGACCACTGCATCAGTCTATTCAAATCTTCCTAGGGTGCTCTAATGTCCTCATTAGAATGAATTAGACGACCTATTTTGGTGTCATCAGCAAACTTTCTTATGTCGCTATTTATTCCCTCATCAATGACGTTTATATAAATTGTGAACAACAAAGGGCCCAACACTGACCCCTGTTGGTTGCTGTGTGGTGGTGGTGGTGGTGGTGGTGGTAGGGAGGATAGTGGTCGAAGGATAATACAATCAGTAGCGGTGATAATGGGAGTAATGTGAGTATCCTGACACACAAGCATCCATTGATTATCGAAGTATCAAAAGGAATACTAAACTCACAACTGGCTGAGGGGAAAAAATACGTAAATAATATTAATTCTGTTTTCCGTTAGCATGTTTGTTGCACCAACAGAATTAGATCCAGTGTATCGCAAATTGAGCCCATTATAACGCCACACTACACAGGTGAGCTAATGAACACATGATGCTCACAACAGAATATTTTGTGGTTTTTGTGGATGTGGAAGTTAGGGGGTAAGTGGTGAGCGAAGTGCAGGAAGCTTAAACGCAAAAATAAGTGGAAGGAAAACAGAATATCCAGAGGAGGAAAGCAAGTCACAGAAGAGATGCAGAAATCGATATCCTTCTCTAACTCCGTTCACCAGGTCTCTGATGAGGGCTACGAAGTATAACTCCTGACTGTAGCTCTCCTATGGGAAAATCTTCCTGAGAGACCTGTTGAACTAGGCGACAAGCTCCTCTGGCTCAGACAGAGCCCCTGCGTTATTTACAATGGCTTATAAACATAAAAACAAAAAAGAACCAGCGCAAGCTAGACAGACTCTGCTCACAATTGACCATTTCCACTCACACATCTCTCCAATCCATTTGTGAAGCCAAAGAATTTGTTGGTGTTGCCACTGTTGTTGTTCTTTTTGTGTGGTTGCTGTTGTAGTTGTGAATGCTTTTGTGCTGTTGCCTTGACGGCAAGGAAACCTTAATGTAGGATTTTTTTTGCACACTGCTTAACTCCACACACACACACACACACACACACACACACACACACACACACACACACACACACACACACACACACACACACACATACACACAAATATTCCATGAAAATCCTCCAATTCAAGTATTCAGAGGACATCATTAGTGCTAAATTCCACCATAGTACACATTTAAACCGTAATTATAGTCTATTTAACATTGTTAAATCTCAACACAGTGACGGGTGGCTCTGCCATCTGTTGCTCAACCAACGACTGGAAATCCACGAATTCTGGACACAATTCCCAGTTAACTGGAATTCAGGTGGAGTGATTAGGGGAACACTATTTCGCTCTTCCTAAAGTAATTTTGATTAGGTACGCGATTACTTTCTCTTCATTTACGTTGTATGATGATTGGAGAGTAAAGGGAGAGAGAGGGGGAAGGGGGTGCTGTGATGGAAGGTGACGGGGAGGGGTGAGGTGTAAGGGGGTAAAGAGATAGGAGAAAAGCAGATGGGAAAGAAGGAGGAGAAGCAGAAATGCAGGAGAAAGAGAGAGGCTCAGGAGTGGAAGAGATGAAGGAAGATGTAGAGGTTGGATGGCAAGTTCAGGTTGATTCCTTTATTATGTACTCCATGACCATCCTGTGAGAGGCGTCAAAAAATATACAAACATTCAATGGTTCCAGGGACTGGACCCAAAAGTTTTGATAACTAAGCGAGTTACAGTGGTAACGAATAATTTACATGCTTATACATGGTTACAGTCGTAATGAGTTATTTATGCAGACGTGAATTCAGGCATAAAAATATTACAGAGAAGCTTATAGGTGGTTTAGAATTATTTGCATAGTCTTATATTTGAGCAAGCCTGTGTTGAAATTAAACATGTTTAGATGATTTGAGTTATTTACAATAGGCAAAGTCAGGGTAGCTTTTCAGAATGGCTAGTAATATCCCATTGAGAATACAATACCAATGAATTCAGAGAGAACTCACTCACAAATGTTCAAGAAATGTCAGAGTATTGTAAGCAGAGTGGAATGGATAAATGCAGTGAATGTATAGGAGAGGGGAACATCTGGGCTACGATGTTGAGAGTGGGGAACGTATGTGCAGTTCCTCATTAAAGATGGCAAAGTCTGAGCTCTAGATCTTGGACCATCCTCTTAATCCTCTTCTGACTTAGGCAAACCACTTATTATATACTTTTCAGCTTTTACTGTTATGTAGTGTAGTTCAGCTCTCTTATTTGCATCTTCTGATTTCTGTGCTGTGTAAAAGAATTTATCAGCACTATTTCCATGAATAACACACACACACACACACACACACACACACACACACACACACACACACACACACACACACACACACACACACACACACACACACCTAGCCAAGCACATAAAGAAACTAGAGAAAGTGCAAAGGTTTGCAACAAGACTAGTCCCGGAGCTAAGGGGTATGTCCTACGAGGAGAGGTTAAGGGAAATCGATCTGACGACACTGGAGGACAGGAGAGATAGGGGGGACATGATAGCGACATATAAAATACTGAGAGGAATTGACAAGGTGGACAGAGACAGAATGTTCCAGAGATGGGACACAGCAACAAGGGGGCACAGCTGGAAGTTGAAGACTCAGATGAATCACAGGGATGTTAGGAAGTATTTCTTTAGTCACAGAGTTGTCAGGAAGTGGAATAGCTTGGGATGCGATATAGCGGAGGCAGGATCCATTCATAGCTTTAAGAAGAGGTATGATAAGGCTCATGGAGAAGGGAGAGAGACCCAGTAGCGGCCATTGAAGAGGCGGGGCCAGGAGCTATGACTCGACCCCTGCAACCACAACTAGGTGAGCACGCGCACACACAACCATGCCCTGTCTTGCCTTGGTCAATACAGTTACAATAGGGAAGACGATCCGGGTGATATCCTTAGGACGGTCAGAGGGACAGACAATCAGACGGAGCCTTAATGGCAGGTCTCCAGGCCTTATTGGAGAAGTCGGATCATCGCCGGCTTCAACTAGTTTCCAAACAAGACATTGCTGTCTTCAATTTACCTCATTTCGTCTCCTGTGGCCTGAATTTGGTCGTTCTCGCTGAACTTTGCTGAAACGAACAGAACCTTTGTCTATTTTTGCTATATTTCTGCGACAACGAGTCAGGTCCTCGCTAAACTAAAATATTTTATTGATGATAATAATAATTACTGAATTTATGCAGACTCTGTCCATGGTAGGCATGGTAGGTTAGGTAGATTTTTTATTCTTGTGAGATTAGGAGCTATTAGACTGCTGTGTCATATATTAGATTAGGTTTCCAAGCAATGTTTGATGCAGAGTAAACAAATCCAATTTTGTTTATTTTCGCGAATGTCAATCAAACTAGTAAGAATCAAACTCATAGCTAAAATATATGTCACTCTAACATGGCGTTTATCAGAACGATAAAGGTGTACCTTGCAATATTTTGCCCTATAAATCCATTAAAATATTTAAAATAATCTCCAGACTAGGGAATTCATTGATTTTAGATGTGTTTGTTGATTTCCATACAGAAGTTATTTTGTTGTCGAATGTTTGTCAATGATCAGCAATTTGAGTCCAAGTGAGATGGATGGGAAGAAAATGGTTGGGATGCTCTAGGACTATAGCAGTTCACTTGGAAAATAGTACGAAATCCGTTTAGTTGGAAAACACTTCACTCGTAGCAGAGCAGCTAGACAGCGTTTCGCCTTCAGTGCAGGAGAAACCTGTCACTTTCCTCGGTCAGATGACCACAAGCTCCAGCTGTGGGTCATCATCTGACTAAGACCCGCGTCAGGAAACACTTGTCCTGGTTTCCTGACGAACCTCACCTAACCTATCAACGTTACAACACCCTTCTACCACTGCCATCCTGTATGTCATAAATGGTTTGGAAAACCGACACAAGTTGAAGAATGGGACACTTATACAACATATGGGAATCTCTATTGAGGAAACGTTTCGCCACACGGTGGCTTCATCAGTCCAATACAAAAAAGAACTGTGTAACACCGTAGGGAAACGTCTTATTTTTCCACTGCTATCCTGTGTCTACTCCACGAGGCTGGTGTCCATGGCTGAGTTCCATCAATCGCATACGGTCTAAAAAACGAAGCGGCTTGAATTCGCTATTTAAAAAAAAAAAGTTCTGAATGACTCAAGTTGATTGGAAAAATGACTTTGGGGTCGGAAGAAGCCAAAAAAAATTAATTGGTTGGATACAGAGACCAGCGGAATTTTACCCCCGAAAATGTGAAGTAGAGGGTGAGAAAAAGCTTGGTGGAGAGTTTCACATCACTGCAGTGAAGCATGGTGGAGTGCTTCACATCACTGCAGTGAAGCATGGTGGAGTGCTTCACATTACTGCAGTGAAGCATGGTGGAGTGCTTCACATCACTGCAGTGAAGCATGGTGGAGTGCTTCACATCACTGCAGTGAAGCATGGTGGTGTGCTTCACATCACTGCAGTGAAGCATGGTGGTGTGCTTCACATCACTGCAGTGAAACATGGTGGAGTGCTTCACATCACTGCAGTGAAGCATGGTGGAGTGCTTCACATCACTGCAGTGAAGCATGGTGGAGTGCTTCACATCACTGCAGTGAAGCATGGTGGAGTGCTTCACATTACTGCAGTGAAGCATGGTGGAGTGCTTCACATCACTGCAGTGAAGATGGTGGAGTGCTTCACATTACTGCAGTGAAGCATGGTGGAGTGCTTCACATCACTGCAGTGAAGCATGGTGGAGTGCTTCACATTACTGCAGTGAAGCATGGTGGTGTGCTTCACATCACTGCAGTGAAGCATGGTGGAGTGCTTCACATCACTGCAGTGAAGCATGGTGGAGTGCTTCACATTACTGCAGTGAAGCATGGTGGAGTGCTTCACATCACTGCAGTGAAGCATGGTGGAGTGCTTCACATCACTGCAGTGAAGCATGGTGGTGTGCTTCACATTACTGCAGTGAAGCATGGTGGAGTGCTTCACATTACTGCAGTGAAGCATGGTGGTGTGCTTCACATCACTGCAGTGAAGCATGGTGGAGTGCTTCACATCACTGCAGTGAAGCATGGTGGTGTGCTTCACATCACTGCAGTGAAGCATGGTGGAGTGCTTCACATTACTGCAGTGAAGCATGGTGGAGTGCTTCACATCACTGCAGTGAAGCATGGTGGAGTGCTTCACATCACTGCAGTGAAGCATGGTGGTGTGCTTCACATCACTGCAGTGAAACATGGTGGAGTGCTTCACATCACTGCAGTGAAGCATGGTGGAGTGCTTCACATCACTGCAGTGAAACATGGTGGTGTGCTTCACATCACTGCAGTGAAACATGGTGGAGTGCTTCACATCACTGCAGTGAAGCATGGAGGTGGCTATGTCAGTATGGAAGTGAATCTGTCAGCATGGAGTTGGACATGTAAGTATGGAAGTGCACATGTCAACATGGAGGTGAACATGTCAACATGGAAGTGCATATGTCAACATGGAGGTGGACACGTCAGCATTGCACACTTCAACATGGGGGGGGGGACATGTCAGCATCACAAAAAGAATATTCCCGTGGGAAAACGTTTCCACAAATAAATGTCCTAACCTGAACGCGAGTGCACTGATCTACGACATAAGAACAAACACATATAATGAAGCACACTTTCACTGAGCTGCGAAGTGAATAACACGGGAACATAACAACCCGTTGAAGAACAACTAACTGAACCTTAATGTGAGTCAGAAAAAAAGCCAGATACAATGCAACCCACTGTAGAACATAGCTGAACTTCAAAGTGAGCCAGATAAGAAGCCAGACGCAAGACAACACATTGCAGAACAACTAACTGAACTTCAGAGTGAACCAGATACAATACAACCAAAAAATAATTGACTGGAATGCAAAGTCACGACCGTACAAAAAAAATCTTCTATGTATTTTTTCAGGTTTTCCTGCAAACAAACGTTTACTGT
The DNA here is from genome assembly GCA_009830355.1 of Cherax destructor. Lineage (NCBI taxonomy): Eukaryota > Metazoa > Arthropoda > Malacostraca > Decapoda > Parastacidae > Cherax > Cherax destructor. The sequence continues at coordinate 265,775 of WNWK01001120.1, read as the reverse complement.
TGTTGTTGTTGTTTTTACATTATTTTCATGTCGTTTTACCTCTGATTCGCCTTATTCATCGTTACACAAAATTAAGAAAAAATACCACTGTCTTTAAATTATGATTAATAAACATTATTTTAATGATTTTTTTTCACTTTCTTAGTGAGACGGCCGATGAATTCAGTGACGATAATAAAAATAATAATAATAAAAATTATAATAATAACAACAACAGCAATAATAATAATAATAATAATAATAATAATAATAATAATAATAATAATAATAATAATAATAACAATAATAAATAATAATCACAATAACAGCAGTAATATGTAAAACGTGTTCTCTGTCCACCAGTTGATTGGCAAGACAAATTATGAGTCTGTCAGTGAACTTGAGGGACTGTTGCCACGATAACCTAGAGAAAGGCAGACACACGGGACAGCAAACGAAGCTTAATTCACTCAACGTAAACCATCCATTACCTAGGCAACGTTTCGCTCTGTGTAGAGCTCAACACGGGGCGAAACGGTGTCCCATTAAATAAAAAAAATGTCCTGCAGTATGCGCCTTGTTCTCGTTGTTGTGGACCGTACTCCGATGGGATCCAACGTTATTACGGCGAAGATGGCAGCAACTTGTGGTCTTTTCAGACCAATATTTGGGAGGTTTACGTTTTACTCTTTACGGCATGTGGTTTTACGACGTGCAATCCACATTTTCAGTTTCGCTAGTTCGCTATTAATGATTTTCCTTTTATTACGCTCGGTTTGCTTCTCACGATTTACGATTTACGATTTACGATTTCTGTCTTATGACATAAGATATACGATTTGTTTTTATATGATAGATTATACTTTCCTTAATTTTAAAAATTTTTGCTTTGCGATTTATGATTTATGTGTATAGATTTTGCAATTTGTGCTATATGATGTATGTATTGTTACTTACGATTTCTGACTGGTTTTACGATAATGTATGGCTTACGATTCACGAGACAAGCTATAGGATATGGAACTTATGGCTTACGATTTACGATTTGCGTTATACACTATATGATCTATGGCTTACGATTTACGATTCGCCTTATACGATATATGATCTACGGCTGACGATTTACGATCGTCGATTTACCATCTCGTGAGAGCCAGACGTCATTTGTTAGCAAGATGAATCTTTCCTCTTTCTCTTTTTCTCTCTTTCCTTTAACGTTTCCTTTTCTTTCTTGTCTTGTCTCATTAGTTCTCAGCTTCTGCGCTTTCTCGGTCGGTTTTCTTTTTTTTTTTTAAATTCTGTTTCTTCACTTTCTCCTTCCTTTTTATCAGTCTTTCCCTCTAACACTCAGTCTCTTTTTCACTATTTGAAATTCGCTGTCCAGCACCTCCCATTTCCCCGTCACATTCATCTACTTTTCCTTCTCTTCTTCGCCCTTCTTCTCTTTATTAACGTTTCCCTATGACTCCGTTTTCCTTAGCTTTTTCTCTATTTTTTCTTGAAATTTCTTTTTCTATGGTCTTTCTCATTGCCTTTGACTTCGTTTTAATTTATCTTCCTTCTTGATCTTTATCATTCTTATTCGTCTGCCATCTCCTCTTTATTCAAATTTCTTCTCCTTCTTCGCCTTTCTCCTTGGCATTTTTAATTATACTTCTGTCTTGACCTTATACTTTCCCCTCCTCTTCATTCACCTTCTTCTCCTCCCTTTCTTGAAATCTTTCCATCTCCCTTGAACACAGTCTCTCTCTGTCTGTCTGTCTGTATGTCTCTCTCTCTCTCTCTTTGTCTCTCTCTCTCTCTCTCTCTCTCTCTCTCTCTCCCCTCCATCATCTACTCTCTCCCACCGTCTTCCACTATCTCTCCATTACCCGCATCAGTGTCCAGTTATGGAACTTCCAGATCAATACTTTCTCCAGCATCCATTCGTTAGTTATTATGGACCTCAAGAAGGGTATCAAAAGCTTAGTTGTACATTGAGGGAACGAACAGTGACAGTTGGGATGTTGAAGAAGAAGAGATAGAGAGACAAGAGAACAACGATACATTCATTCAGTGTGACACAGACCTCCAGACATTACAAACAAAATGAGCGACAGAGAAGAGTACGATACATTTTGACCAGGGGCTCAGGAAAAGGGGAGTTCTTCAGCTGTGGTAGGAAGAGGATGACAGTAGGGAGGGTTGGCAGTGGGATTGGTAAGATCAGCCGTCCAATCTCTCATGATTGTGTTGGGGAGAAGAGCTTTGGTACTGATTAGGGCCGGGTGCAGAGATGATAGTTTTCAGTGTGTGTGGAGGCGGACTCAGGCAGTGGTAATGAAGTTTGGTGGTGATGGAGCAAGAGGAGGAGGAGGAGGAGAGAGAGGAGGAGGAAAAAAGAGGAAGTAAAAGAAGAAGAAAACGAAAAAGAACCAACAACAAAAAGAATAAAAAAGAAGAAGAATGAAAAGAAGAAGAGGACAATGAAGAGCCAGAGAAGGGAAAGGAGGAAGAGGAGGAGTAGGAAGAAGAGTTAGTTGGTCAAGGAGAAAAACAACAAAGAAGGCTGTAGTCCCTGGAGCAGACTCGCTTCTGGATACACACGAAGGGTAAGTCTCCCTATTTTTCCCCTTGAAGGAACAAAGTCTCAAGCTTCACGGTAGTGTGACAACAACTGAAGACTACCTACCTGCTCTGGGACAGTTATTGGACTTGAATTATATCCGCCTCAAATACTTTTCAATTTCTGAGTTGCACTTCTAAGCATATTTTAATCTTATAATAATTTAATTTCTCAAACTTCATTTTATGCATTCACTTACCTGTGATATTGCATTCAGTTGTGGTTAATTTATTTATTATAATTATTATTATTATTATTGTTATTATTATTATATTTTTTTCTTCAACAAGTCGGCCGTTTCCCACAGAGGCAGGGTGACCCAAAAAGAAAGAAAATCCCCAAAAAGAAAATACTTTCATCATCATTCAACACTTTCACCTCACTCATACATAATTACTGTCTTTGCAGAGGAGCTCAGATACGACAGCTGAGAATAGTTCCTCCCAGCTGTCACTATCCCAGACCCCTCCTTTAAAGTGCAGGCATTGTACTTCCCATTTCCAGGACTCAAGTCCAACTAAATCAATTAACTGGTTTCCCTGAATCCCTTCACAAAATGTTACCCTGCTCACACTCCAACAGCTCGTCAGGTCCCAAAAACCATTCGTCTCCATTCACTCCTATCTAACACGCTCACACATGCTTGCTGGAAGTCCAAGCCCCTCGCCCACAAAACCTCCTTTACCCACTCCCTCCAACCTTTTCGAGGACGACCCCTACCCCGCCTTCCTTCCTCTGTAAATGACCAAACCACCTCAACAACCCCTCCTCCTAATTTCCACACTCCGAATTTTCTGCATAATATTTACACCACACATTGCCCTTAGACAGGACATCTCCACTGCCTCCAGCCTCCTCCTCGCTGCAGCATTTGCAACCCATGCTTCACACCCATATAAGAGTCTTGGTACCACTATACTTTCGTACATTCCCTTCTTTGCCTCCATGGATAACGTTTTTTGTCTCCACAGATACCTCAACGCACCACTCACCTTTTTTCCTTCATCAATTCTATGGTTAACCTCATCGTTCATAAACCCATCCGCTGACACATCAACTCCCAAATATCTGAAAACATTTACTTCTTCCATAATCCCTCTCTCCAATGTGATATCCAATTTTTCTTTATTTAAATCGTTTGATACCCTCATCACCTTACTCTTATCTATGTTCACTTTCAACTTTTTACCTTTATTATTATTATTAGTAGTAGTAGTAGTAGTACTATTATTATTATTATATGGAACAAGATGCTTAAGGCATGGAACACTCTGATGAGAGAACTGAAAATTCTACTGAAGGCAAAGAACACTGCTGAGAGCATGAAACACTGCTGAGCACATTATGCTATATATTAAGTGCATAGAACATTCTGTCCTCTGCTGAGTACACGAAACACTCTAATGAGGGTAGCACGAACCAGAAAGTCTTGTACAATCTCGGCCAGTGGAAAATAAATTTCGGAGAGCAACATTATCTCTCATTAATTCCATGTAAATGTAAATTAAACGGAAGCGCAAGAGAAATTTCGCTTTTAAATTATCCTAAGTGGTGATTATGCCATCATAATTTTGCTTTTGCTTCGTTAAAGTTCATCTTAGATTACACATCGTCTCTGATACAAGACACTCCATCTCCCACAACATTTCCAACAGAGATGTCTGCCGCGGGTTATTTGTGAACGCATCATATAAACACTAACCACAGTACGGGTGGGGTTAGAACGCATGACGAGTGAGTCGTAAAACTCCAGGCCAGTGCTTTAGCCACTGGGCCAGCTGGCTACAATAAGATGCATCCAACTATGTATATTTATACACCATAGGGAAGTTAGCACGAGTCCCACTGTGACCACAAATGCAAATTTTTACAGCTGAATCTCCCGGGGAGACTTATCTGTAAAAATTGTGGTCAATGGTTTGTTTGCAGTCGTGTTATTTCGATTTCGTGAATCATACGAATACTCTTTAACAGATGTTTTACTTTGGAAGTAACCAGTACGTGTCTAGATATGCTATGACGTAGCTCAATCGCTAGCACACTCAGCTCACACACTGAGGTCCGGGATTCAATTCCCCGGTACGGAAGGAAATGTTAGGACATGCTTCCTCAAGACACCTACTGTCCCTGCTCACGTAGCAGTAAAATGGGTACCCGGGTGTTAGTCGACTGGTGTGGGTCGCATCCTGGGACAAAACTGACCTAATTTGCCCGAAATGCTGTGCATAACAAGTGGCTTTCTATATTGTTGTGTCATTGATGCCAGCTAGGCTTTTATACCTTGTACATGTACTTGTAGAAATAAAGATATTATTATTATTATTATTATTATTATTATTATTTTTATTATTTATTGGCTGGATTTGTGGTAGTTTAAAAAATATTAACTTGACAAAAGCCATTCTCATAACCTCAATATTGTTTTTGTTCTTCTTTTTCTGCTCATGGAGGCTTGGTTAATTTGGTTAATGGGGTTTGAAGCCGATCGATTACACGAGTGTCATTAAGGCTACACTGTCACCTTTTCACCACCAGACAAGAATAGTTTAATTTCAAGAATTGAGATTAAGGTAAACTCTCAGCCTATATACGCTCATAGAAACACACCTCTTGTTGTATATATCCTGTTACGATGGGGGATTTGTTGGTTAATGGCGTTTAAAGCCTATCGACTACCCAAGGCTCATTAAGGCCGCACGGTAATCTTTTCGCCACCAGACAGGAATATGTTAATTTCGAAAATAGGGATGAAAGTAAACTGGGGAGGAAGAGTCTGTGTGGCTCCGGTTGATTTTTTTAGTGTTTTGTGTATTGTAAATAATTATCAATAGAGTTTATGTAATTGCAGTTTTAATGATGAGATTTGTGATATATTATGAAATATGGCCGAACAATATTTATTCATCTCATTTTTTCGTATCCGAATTATACTAATACTATCCTGTCATTGTTGACTTGTAGTGAAAACAGAATGTTAAATACCGCCATTCTTACACGAGAGATTATATTCTAAAAAATGCTTCAGAAATTTCAGTAATTATAGACCAACTAACGACGCTATAAGTCCTCTAAGATTTTTTTTAAAGTTGTTTAACTAAGAAGTTACTCCATTGTGTCACTACCGAAGATGTGGATTCATAAAATGCATCGTTTCGCTCTGTATCCATTCAGAACTTTACTGAAGTTTCTTCTGCCACTTGTCTTTTCTTTACTATTCTCGGAAGTACACCATTTGGATCCAACCAATGATTAGGTTAATAGGCCTGTAAACACAAGTGCTTTAGACTCACCTATGACTGTAGTGAGGATCATGACGCCCAGCACGACAGAGGTGATGACCATGCCCACTGTGTCTACAAGAAGCTCATCGCTCGTTCCATTGCCGAAGACGAGGCTGGAGTTCAAGGAGTCATTGATCCCGAGCCAGTAAGTGTCGTCGAGGGTGACTAACGAGTCGTTGCTGCTTAATATGAGGTCAGGAACGGAAGGACCTAGCATTCCCATTGTGGCCGCGGTGGCCTCCGCCTCCAACACTCTTCCAGACCCTGAGGTCAGTGGCTCCAAGACGGTGGTAATGTTGGTCGGGATTTTCAAGAGTGTCTCCATTGTTGTTCTCAAAGTGAAGTTCAGGGGAAAGATGGGTTTGTTGATGGGTGGGGTTGTGGTAGTGGTGGGCGGCGTTGGCGAGGAGGTGAGGGCACTCCCCACAGTTCCCCACAGAGTGGTTGCTGGGGCGTCAGTGGTTCTGCTAGGGTCCTGAAGGATTGGATGTCCCTGTCCGCTGCCTCCCTCCAGAAGCCCATCCAGGTACTCCAGTAGGTTGGGGAGTGTATAGTTCCAGTCATCGCTAGTCGTGTTCTCTGTAAGCATGAGAAAGGGTTTGTTTTTAGTGTCTGTTCCAAGTCGACTGTTAATTGGGCAAAAAAAATATCATTGTTTCTCTATGTTACAGGAGAGAATCATTGTGTACTAACAGAAGCCGATTTTTATATACATACATGTCGTTATGAACGACTGTCAATGAATCAACAGAGGAATGGACGGGGACTCGAACCATTCAACCACGATTGTTCTAATACAATCAGGACATCTGTGACGTGGATGTATCAGCAACACCAACTGTGATCCTAGTGTTTCATCCCACATACCCCTCAAAGCCATACAGATGTACTGGTTATAAACTCATCCTTTCAGAACACTGGTAGCTGAGGGGTTAGAGTTCAAGTCCTCGTCCATTCTCCCGTTTATTTATACATACATGTAAATAACACACACACACACACGTAACTAACACACACACACCTGAAGGGTGTCACACATGCAGACAGGGAAAAACAGCAAGGGAAATTAGACTATGTATTTAGACTCCCAGCTCATCAGCACCTGATGTGTGTACTCACCTATATGTGGTTGCAGGGGTCGAGTCATAGCTCCTGGCCCCGCTTCTTCACTGGTCGATACTAAGTCACTCTCTTCCTGCTCCATGAGCTTTATCATACCTCTTCTTAAAGCTATGTATGGAATTTGCCTCCACTACTTCACTATCCAGATTATTCCATTTCCTGACAACTCTGAGGCTAAATAAATACTTTCTAACATCCCAATGACTCATCTGGGTTTTCAACTTCCAATTGTGGCCCCTTGTTCCTGTATCCCATCTCTGAAACATTCGAGCCCTGTCCACCATGTCACTTACTCTCAGTATTTTATACGCCGTTATCATGTCCCCCCTGTCCCTCCTATCCTCTAGTGTCATCAGGTTGAGTTAATTAATCTCTCCTTGTAAGACCATGCCCTTCAATTCCGGGACTAATCTTGCTGCAAACTTTTGCAAATTCTCCAATTTCTTGACATGTTTGTCTGGTGCTGCATACTCCAGTATGTGCCTGACGTACACGGTGTACAATGTCGTGAATAATTCCTTACTCAGATGTCTAAATGCTATTCTCAGGTTTGCCAAGCACCCATATGCTGCAGAAGTCATTTGATTGATGTGCCTCAGAGGACATGTTCGTTATAATGCTTACCCCAAGATCCTTTTCTTTAAGTGACGTTTGCATCCTTTGATCCCCCTAACCTGTACTCCGTCTGTGGTCTTCTTTGTCCTTCCCCAGTCTTTATGACTTTGCACTTACTGGGGTTAAACTCAAGGAGCCATTTGTAGGACCAGACTTGTGTGTGTGTACTCACCTAATTGTGGTTGCAGGGGTCGAGACTCAGCTCCTGGCCCCTGTGTGTGTGTGTGCTTGTGGGTGCGCGCGTTCGCAGACCTCTATATTAATATTCTCGTCCTGACCATAATTTATCGCCTCTTGTTACATTTCCACATTTTGCTGTATTAATAAATTTACATATTATTCATGAGCGAGTGTTAATTCCTTTATCAAATAATTGTGCAGGTATGTTCATTTTCATGTGTGTAATTACGAACAGCAGAGAAAGATAATATGTTTAGCGGGATCAAGTATAATGTGATTATATATTTGGCTCATGTTGGACCTACAGTCAGAGTTCAATATACATAGCGGAGGGAGGATATGCGGTCGAATATGCGGTCGAAAATACACGAGAATAATCTGTTATATTGGGAAATGTTGTTTCTGTCAATTTCTTGGTAATGTTAAATTTTGGTATGAAGTTTCCTGTCTTGAATTTCGGCTCTACTTTCTGGCTATATATATTTGTGTATATCTATTACAGTCCGTCTTTCCACGTTGATATCCAAGTTTGTCTATGTACGGTACGTCAGTTCGTGTACGTGTATCTATATAAATGTATCAGTGAGGTTCTATTCGTGTACATACATCTATGGTAGAAAAACCTCTATTAACAAAGACAGTGAACTGGTATTACTGCAAGTTTTTGTTTTTGGCCAGTAATACCTCAGTGACTTCCCTCTTGTCACAGTCAGGATCACTCAAGACTCTTACTGCAGGGCAAGAATTAATTTGGAGAACGTTTCGCTCCCATGAGAGTTTTTTTTGAAGGGAGCGAAACGAAAGTATATTCTGTTATACGTATTTTCGTAAGACAGTACTTGACGATATTCATTTTTTTTTATTTGTGTGTGTGTGTGTGTGTGTGTGTGTGTGTGTGTGTGTGTGTGTGTGTGTGAGCCTTTCACACCACCTTGTCACTGCCTTTAGCGTGAGTGGCTTTTCATCAGTGCTCAGAGACAGTGTCCTTTTAAAAGAAAGTACCTTGATACTGATGAATCTTTTTTTTTTTTTAACACATTTTAACAATGTTTTCCTTCCATGGGTCAGACTTGATTGCCTCCATAGCCCCCATTCCCCAATCCTTTCATAACCTTCCCAGCGCGTCCCCCATGAATATCATGACAACGCGTCGTGAATGGGCGATCTGAGGGTCTGGAATATATGTCTCTCCGTTTTATCTCTTGCTTCTTGTAAAATGATTTACGTGGTTCTGACTTTTTTTTCCTTGTAAATGAGCAAAGAAATTTTACTCGATGTAAATGAGAGTGTTATTGAACAGTTCGCTTTGGAATTAAAATCTATATATTATTTTTGATGCAAAAGTGAATATACGTATTTAGCATCTGGATTAGAATACTCTCGTTTATGGGGATAAAGTGTGGGATATAAATATATTCGCAGTTTAAGCCTAAACACAATGTGCTTATAATAAGCACTGAATATATATTTCAATCCCTTTTACCTGTTGTATTGTGTTGAAAATTAATTTTCATGTATTCATTTTTACTTTTTTTCTTAGCTGAACGACTTTCATCTAAAAATAAAAGCCCATTGAATTATTCGGGCAAGGTGAGTACCAACACCACATTATTTATCGTCTGGGACAGCATGATTGAGGAAGGTAATGCTTCATTGTAGCTAGTTGGCATCTTACTCGTAATGGGGCAGTCTCTTCTGGCACTGGTCTTCGACAGATAGGTCGTTTAGTGATTAAAAGCATCCCCAGTTTGTTTACACATTCAATTGTAAACAAGATCTCCACGAAGTAATTACCTAATGTTGAATATTTAGAAGCTGTCCGTGTAAGCTTCAACTGATGGCCTTAGCATATAACCTAACCAAAATAAAGTACGTATTACTTGACAAGAGCTTAAAAACACACTCATTAATTAAATGTGTTTATAGTATATTCTTCAGCACTGACCCTAAAACAGCCAATGAGATCATTTCAACTCGAAGTTATCAGATGTACATTTGATTTATTTGATATTTGGAGTTCTCTCTCTCTCTCTCTCTCTCTCTCTCTCTCTCTCTCTCTCTCTCTCTCTCTCTCTCTCTCTCTCTCTCTCTTTCTCTCAAACCCTGTACATACCTGTTGTTTAATATTAAATAGTACTATTACATGTACCGAATTGTTTCATTTCAGATTGCTACATTTGGGTTTCACTGCAATTAATGTTTATGGTTTCGTAACAAATTGCCTCTGTAGTATTTTAAGTCAGTTTGAGTTTAAATATTGAATTGAAAACATTAAAACCATACTAATAAACTAGAGAGAGAGAGGGGGGCGAGAGAGTGAGTGAGAGAGAGAGAGAGAGAGAGAGAGAGAGAGAGAGAGAGAGAGAGAGAGAGAGAGAGAGAGAGAGAGAGAGAAATGTTAATAATAATAATAATAATAATAATTATAACGGCAGTCATTATATATACAAAGATCTCAAACTAGTGCAACATTTTCGTTTACAAGCCAACAGTCTTGAAAAAGAAAAACAGAAATTTATCAAACACATTCTTCTCCTTAAATATATTGAAAACCAGTAAACAAATCACTGAGAACCTACAAAAGGTGATCTCCGGTGAATGGGGGGTAGGAAATGAGATGGTGATTACTAAGTAACAGTAACAGATATGCTAGAAGGAGACCCTTGTAGCTCCCGTAGCTAATGAACCCACGATGGAATACATGACGGTGTCCTCATTGCCCTACTCAAGTCTTCCAGCTCAAGACGATTCGCGGAATCGCAATAAAAAACAAACCCACAGTGGCAGAGGGTGGAGCTCGCGTGACATGGGTTCGGAGGTCCACCCCTTCTGTGATTTCCTTGCAGCTAAGACTGACAGACTGGAACACTATGTGTGTAACACATCCTGTGTGAGGGAATGTGACAGGGAAACCTAGTTAGCTTTTGCTCACACTGTAACTATCACATAGAATTGGAAAAGAGCACACTGCGGATTGCTTATGATTCAAACATTGCTAAAAAAAAATTGAGGGAAAGACTTTTTTTTGGGGGGAGCGTTGTGATTGAATTGAGGAAAATTTTACTTAAGAACTTTCCCGAAGCAACCATATTATTATTATTATTATTATTATTATTATTATTATTATTATTATTATTATTATTATTATTATTATTATTAGTCACAGGAATAAAAGACAATCAGGTTTTGTCCCAGGAAGGGAAGGGTGGCTCAGATTTCTTGTATCAAGAGCCCTTTGAGGATAATAATAATAATAATAATAATAATAATAATTATACTACTACGAATAATAATAATAATAATAATAATTATTATTATTATTATTATTATTATTATTATTATTATTATTATTATTATTATTATTATTATTATTACTATTCCCCTTACAATAAAGAAGAGATAAACCCCACTCCTGGGGAGTGGGAAGTAATCAGGTTTCATTCAAGGAAGATTACAATAATTCCAATTCTTTGGATCAAGACCTCTTCATCAGACTCAATTCAGAGCTTCTTTTCCTGTGAACTGACTGACAGCTGAGTGTGTATCTCTCAGTGTATATTCGCTGGGACTTTAATCCATATTTTAGGGGCTAAAGTGTTCAGTACCACCTTTAAAGGTTTAGCGTTTCTATTCGAATACAATTACAATAATCACGACAGCCTGTCGAGTAACGTAATTTGTAATGAGTGAGTAATGCACCTATCATTCATATACATCTGACAATTCCGATCAGAGAGGTATAATTGCCTGTCACTGTTAACACAACGTATCCCTCACCAGAAGGCTATAGTGTTGACCAGCCCATAAATGCCTTTCCCTTTCCATCCGCCGTCCTCTGTCAGAACCACGCGTCAAGTGCCGGTGGGCAGGCCTGCAGTAGACAGCCTGGCTCCTTTGCGTGTTGTGCTGGGAAGGACTGCGTTATATCTTAAACCTGCTGAATTAATGGTCAGCTGGACATTCGGATCTTCCTCATGGAGTAACTGTCGTATTCGTCTTGTACTGGAACTTTCATGTTACTGACACTATAATAAAATAACTAGGCAGTAAGTGGATGTCAGTTGGGCCTGAGTGTTGACATGAGCCGAATTCTAGACTGCTATGTTAACATGAGAGCGATGCAGGACTGGGCTTTCCAGGTAGGATGACTGGTCTTCAAAGAGAATGAATAATCCTTGCAGCATGATGACTAGACTTTCTGAGCTGGATGATTGGTCCTCCCAGTTGGACGACAGCTTTATTAGAAGGATGAATGATTCTCCCCAGCTGAATGAGTCCTCCCCAGATAAAATTAACTAGAAAACGAATAAATCACAAATATAGAGTTATCATTGCCAGCTGGTAAAGAAAAAAGAGGAAAGCACCGTTTTTGTTGTTGGAGAGAGAAGATGACTAAACAAATATTGTAGTTAACGTTGCCAATTGTAGCCAATTGTAGCTGCCTTCCAATTGTACTCAGCGTGGCTTAATGGTGTATTACAGGATCCAAACATACGAAGCCTCAGTCACACTTAGTTACAGTCTCTCATTACGACTTTTCTGAAAACCTGTTGATGACTCTATCTCACGACATTTAATTTTGCAAGAGTCAGATGTTGATAAGGCGATTGTGCCATTCCCCAGTAGGTTCTGCAGGGAAGTTAAACTGGACTACGATCACAGCACTTCAGTGAGATGGCCAGTCCAAGGCCTCTCACAAAAACAGATATCCTTCTTTCGGAACAAACAATGTTCAACAGCTGACGATCTTATAAGATCACAGTAAACAGGTGATAACACAGTAAGCACAACATCCACTGTGAAAAAATAGTGGAGCCACGAAAGCGCTTGGAATTTCAAATTTTTTCACAGGGGTTGTTCTGTATACATATATATATATATATATATATATATATATATATATATATATATATATATATATATATATATATATATATATATATATATATATATATATACATATATTGCTAACTTTCCTTTAAAAAAAATATGTTAGGAAGAATTTGTGACAAAAATTAAAATTACGAATACACCTGAAAAAAAATTATACATAAAAGGAGAGAAAATTTGTGGAGAGTAATGTGAAGAAGCGTACACAGACTAAAAACGTAAGAGATTTAGATGTTGGAGAGAGAGAGAGTGGAAGATCTGCAGGCTTATACCGACTGGAGACAGTTGGGAATTCACAGCTCCTTGATGTAACCCACATTTTTACGAGAACAAGGAAGAAGGAGGTGGCTTGAGATTAAGTTTTTTTTACCTTCTTCACCATTCATCATTATTATCATCATCATCATCATCATTATCATCATCATCATCATCATCATCATCTTCTTCTTCTTTTAGTATCACATGCTATTTAAAGTCTTAATTAAGGCCCTCCCAAGTGCTCTACTTTCTTTATCTAAACCCAGTATAATACAGCATAATGCCATCCATTACTGACAATGTTTCTGGCCGCGCATCTCACTTTAACAAGTCACAAAGGGATTTGTTTGTGACTTGTTAAAACCCACTGAGTATGAGAAACGTTGTCAGTCAATGATCGCATAACACTGCATCTAATTTTTTTTTTCCATCGTGTCTGCATCTCATACTATTTTTCTCCACATAGGTTTAAGCTATACTGATGGCATCATGATCCATACAACAGAACTTAAGAAAATTATTACCATTCTTAATGAAGTTTAACTAATAAAGGTAAGATATTGGCAAGCAAACAACTTGCACCACCCACCTGTTTGAGGGGGCGGGCAACAAACAAGCAGCTTCACCAAAACCACTAAACCACAAGAAAATAAGAAACTCGAAGATAGGCTCAGTGTTCTCAGAGCTGTTGGTGGCTAAATCTCAATTATGGTGCTAATGTGAGAATAGTGAGAAAGATGTATATAGCCTATATTTGATTCATAATTGATTCTTATGCTCCCATGTTAATGTTGGCTAAGGAAAATTCTCTCCGGCCCAAGGAGCTCATGCAAAAACGAAGCCCCTAGAATTATTCTTGGCTGTCATAAAACTACCAAAGTTCATTAAATGAGGAAAGAGATTGGTTTCTCTTGAAGCGGTGATAGGGTACTTGAAATTAGCACCACTTGGTAACAGAATGTTAAGATTGTTAAGACATGATCCAAACACTGGCACTGCAAATCTTACTAAATTTCTGAAAGTAAATATACACAGATCTAAATGTGTTGTGAAAACATGCAGTTATATTAAGGTATATAACCTGCACGAACAGTATCTCTTTAGACAAGCGAGCTCTTCACCTCTCCATGGAAGTTGTGTCCATTTCATATCACATACATTAAAGACCCTCACAAGAAGTTCATCACTATTAATTCCTTCTTTAAATCGCTTGCAAAAGCAACTACTCACGAAGAAATTTCTTGTTTAAATGTTGCATCTATTCTCACATAATAACTAGTACTTGAAGGAACCAAGGTATTGATATACAAACATCAGAGAAAAGGGAATTAGTGTGTACTTCTTACGGATTCTTTTGTACACTGAATTACTTCTACATGATAAGATTGATAAATTAGCCAAAGAAAGCACCTTGAAGGATAATAATGATTACAGCTTGGAATAATATTAGGAGAGACATACCTAATGACTCACAGGAATGCAATTGGAAGCCCGGGTATATCTTTAATTCGCAATAAAGACATGAACATAGATGAATATATTTACGGGACAACTTGCAATGTAAACAGTCAGACTGATGTTGCAGTAACCAGGCTGAAATACCCATGCTTCTGGGTATTTGACATAAGCATAGATAATAATGACACTAAATTTAAAAGAAAACTATGTGCTTGATCGTCCACTTACTGAGGAATATTGAGACACACTACAATAACACACACAACCCGCACATATAAAAGAGAGAGTTAGACGATTTGTCGACTTGGACCATTTACAAAGTCACACTAACACACAGGACAGGTTGAAGGGGTATTTATAGGCAGGCAGACAGGGGAGGGCACAAGAAAGTGTCTGCCTGCCTATAAATACCCCTTCTTCCTGTCCTGTGTGTTAGTGTGACTTTGTAAATGGTCCAAGTCGGACCGAAACGTCGTCGTAAGTTCCTCTCTTTTTATATGTGCGGGTTGTGTGTGTATTGTTCCAGTCACGGTATTGTGCCTTTTTTTTTTGTTACTACAATAACCTATGTGACATGTCAAGGTATCTACTCAATGAAAATAAAATACCAGACATATTAAGCAAATATCCTAAATTTCCTTGCAAGAGATAGGACAAATTGTAAATATAAGTTAAGGTAGATGCATTCCTGTTAACCATTATGGCCTCGTTCCTAGGCCTTGTGTGTATTCATATCCTCTTGCACTACCATCCACAGGATATATATGAGGTTCTCAATAAACCAGCTCCTTCGGTGGCAAAAATCTAAAATCATCATCATCATATTCTTCTTCTTCTTCATTTTCTACTTCTTCTTCTTCTTCTTTTTTCGTCTCCTTTCTCTTCTTTTTCTTATTCTTCTTAACTCATTTCCTTGAGTGTTGAAGCACCTTTACCGTTGTCTTGAGAGCGACTCATTAACGCCTCGTGTTTCTGAGTTCCACATACCTTGTCTTCTTACGTCTTAATGACTTATTTCCACCTTTACTTCCATTCCTATTCTCGTTTTCTCTCTTTCTCTCTCTCCTCTTTTCAAATTCAAATTTCCCGGCCAGCTTTATCTCCTAAAGTTACTTTCAATTTATTTTGTTCTATTTTCAATTTATTCCTCTTCATTGCTTCTGCCTCTTCTTTATCCGTTTCATTTCTTCCTTATCAGTTTTCCCCTCACTTCTTGTATGTGTTTACCATTTATCTCTTTTCATCCTGCCATATACTCATTATTTACTCTAGCCTTTCGCATTTTCTCTATTACTCATTTTTCCTTCATATAAGCTTCATATATTCCCTGTTTCATCCTTTCTTTTATTTATCTTATCCCGTCTTTTTCAATACCCTTATTCTCCCTTTCCCAATTTCTTTATCTCTTTGCCTTTCATCTTCAATATCTTCTTCTTTACCCTATCCCATCGTCATCCATCGGGCTATCCTCTTGTCGTAGCTGCCATAGTGAAAAGCTCTGTTCCTCAAGGCACAGTACTCGCCCCCATCCTGTTCTTCATCCTCATATCAGACATAGACAGAGATGTAATCCATAGCACCGTGTCATCCTTTGCGGACGATACTAGGATCTGCCTGAGAGTGTCAACCATTGAGGACACGGCAAATCTCCAAGAAGATATAAACCAAGTTTTCCTATGGCCAACGGAGAACAATATGATGTTCAATGAAGACAAATTCCAACTACTCACTTATGGAAGACTGGAGGAAATAATAGCTAGTACTGAGTATACTACAAACTCAATTCACAATAGAGCGGAAAAGTAATGTGAAGAACCTGGGAGTGGTAATATATGAGGATTTCACCTTCAAGGATCACAACAATGCCACTATCACATCTGCGAGGAAACTGATTGGATGGATAATGAGAACATTCAAGACAAGAGATGCCAAGCCAATGATGATCCTTTTTAAATCACTTGTTCTCTCCATTCAAAGCAGGTGAAATTGCAGATCTAGAGAGAGTACAAGAGAACCTTTACTGCACATATAAGTTCCATCAAACACCTTAACTACTGGGAACACTTGGAACCACTTGACTTGTACTCACTGGAGCGCAGGCAAGAGAAATATATTATAATCTACACCTGGAAGATCCTGGAGGGACTGGTCCCTAATCTGCACACAGAAATCACTCCCTACGAAAGCAAAAGACTTGGCAGGCGATGCAATATACCCCCTGTGAAAAGTATGGGCGCCATTAGTACACTAAGAGAAAACACAATAAGTGTCCTGGGCCCAAGACTGTTTAAAATCCTCCCACCATGCATAAGTGGAATTACCAAAAGGCCCCTGGCTGCCTTCAAGAGGGAGCTTGACAGATACTTAAAGCCGGTGCCGGATCAGCCGGGCTGTGGTTCGTATGTTGAACTACGTGCGGCCAGCAGTAACAACCTGGTTGATCAGGCCCTGATCCACCAGGAGACCTGGTCATGGACCGAGCCAAGGGGCGTTGATCCCCGGAATATCCTCCAGGTAGACTCCAGGTAACCCCTATCTTCTTCCCTCTATCTTCTTCTATCTCTCTATCTCCTTTTCTTCAATCAGCCTACCTTCTCTTTTTCTATACCACATATGTTCTTCTTTTCCTTTGCTCCTCTCCAATCCACTTATCTTCTTTTATATCCTCCTGTCTTCTTCTCATCCATTCCTTCATCCTTTTGTTTCTTTATTACATTTACTTTTAATTCCTTATATTTTCATCTATATAGCTATTTACTTACATTCTTTTCTCATAAATTCTCCATATCTCCTCTCCTCCATCGCCGCCTTTCACTACCATGGCTGGCCTTCCCACATTCACAGATCCTTTCCATTTACTAGTCTCTCCCACTACAGACTCTCTCTCCCACCATTTGACATCTCCCACCACCAACAGCCCTCACCCACCACCAGACGTAACTCACCACCAGTTAATTCCCCACCCCCCACCATCTGCCGTCATCCACCACCACCTGTCGTCATCCTCCACCATCTGCCGTCATCCACCACCATCTGCCGTCATCAACCACCATGTGTGTCAGGATAAGCGATAGGGATATGCGACTCTAGGCAGGTTTCAGGGAAGTACTGAGGAGAGTACTGTTAGTGGACACCTAAAAAATGCATATATTTATTAGAATTATTCTTAATATTTTAATAATACCTTTATTATTATTTTTCTCTGATTTTTATAATAATAATAATAATAATAATAATAATAATAATAATAATAATAATAATAATAATTATTAATATTATTATATATATATTATTATTATTATTATTATTATTATTATTATTATTATTATTATTATAATTTTATGTTTATTATTATTATTATTATTATTATTATCATCATTATACAACACTGCTGTGTTCACTGCTCTGTTTTATGTATGCAACATTATCTAGAATATGGTGACATGGTAGGATATGATTATGATGCATTGTATCCTTCATTATATGAGATATACGATGTTACTTCATGTGATTATACGCGACAAGATCAACCCCGTGACCCAGGTATGTGAGGAAGGAAGTCTGTTCAAGGACGTCAGAGAGCTTCACTGACCTTGGCTTGGGTTTCATTTACAGTCTTAAAGTCTACCCTGTTCGTATATTATCAGATAATTGATGGGAAAGTTTTTTTTTTAAATTTTAATTATGTTTAAATATTCGCTCTCTCCCCTCTTCTTGCAGTCTGTCTTTAATTTATTGCCTCATTCGTCTAGTCTTATATTCGGAAAGAAAAGAATAAATTTGCTTATATTTGGCAGGTGGACAGGAATCCTTGTAGCACTGGAGTGCTACTGGGATTTCTTTCCAGGAGCTGAGACTCGACACCTGCAACCACAATTAGGTGAGTACCGCCACCAGTGGTACTCACCAGCCCTTTTCTACCAGTCCATTCCCACCAGCACTCTCCCATCAGCCCTTTCCCATCAGCCCTCTCCCATTAGCCCTTTCCCACCAGCCCTCTCCCACTATCCCTCTCCCACCAGCCCTCTCCCACCAGTTTTTTCTCATCAGTGTATGTATGGGTGCGTGCGTGTGTGTGTGTACTCACCTAATTGTACTCACCTAATTGTGGTTGCAGGGGTCGAGACTCAGCTCCTGGCCCCGCTTCTTCGCTGTCTGCTACTGGGTCTCTGCTCTCCCTGCTCCATGAGCTTTATCATACCTTGTCTTAAAACTATGTATGGTTCCTGCCTCCACTATATCTTTCTCTAGTCCATTCCACTTCCTGACTACTCTGTGGCTGAAGAAATGTTTCCTGACATCCCTTTGACTCATCTGAGTCTTCAGCTTCCAGTTGTGTCCCCTTGTTTCTGTGTTCCCTCTCTGAAACAACCTGTCACTATCTACCTTGTCAATTCCCCGCAGTATTTTGTATGTCGTTATCATGTCTCCTCTGACCCTTCTTTCCTCCAGTGTTGTTAGTCCTATTTCCCTCAATCTTTCTTCATAAAACAGACCCCTGAGTTGTGGAACTAACCTTCTCTAGTTTCCTTACGTGCTTGACCAGGTGTGGGTTCCAGACTGGTGCTGCATATTCTAGTATGGGCTTGACGTACACGGTATACAGTGTCTTGAACAATTCCTTGTTAAGGTAACGGAACGCTAATCTAAGGTTTGCCAGACGCCCATATGCTGCCGCAGTTATCTGGTTGATGTGTGCCTCCGGAGACGTGCTTGGCGTTATACTCACTCCAAGGTCTTTCTCCTTTGCCGAGGTTTGTAGCCTTTGTCCGCCTAGCTTGTACTCTGTCAGCGGTCTTCTTTGCCCTTCTCCGATCCTCATGACTTTGCATTTGGAGGGATTGAATTCGAGAAGCCATCTGCTAGACCAGATGTCGAGCTTGTCCAGGTCTGTTTGCAGCCCTGCCTGGTCCTCTTCCGATGTGATTATCCTCATTATTTTTACATCATCTGCGAATAGAGACACTTCTGAGTCTATCCCGTCCGTCATGTCATTTACATATACCAGGAATAACACTGGTCCTAGGACTGACCCCTGCGGTACACCGCTCGTCACTGTGATACCTCACCACGCACCATGACCCGTTGTTGCCTCCCTTTGAGGTATTCCCTGATCCATTCCAGTGCCCTTCCTGTTATACCTGCTTGTTCTTCCAACTTCTTTACTAATCTCATGTGAGGAACTGTGTCGAAGGCCTTCCTGCAGTCCAGGAAAATGCAATCAACCCACCCTTCTCTCTCCTGCCTTACCTCTGTTACTTTATCATAGAACTCTAGGAGGTTTGTTACACAGGATTTGCCTTCCCGGAATCCGTGCTGTCTGGTGTTTGTTATCCTGTTCCGCTCAAGGTGTTCCACCATTCTTTGCCTGATGATTTTCTCCAGGACTTTGCACACTATACATGTAAGTGACACCGGTCTATAGTTTAGTGCCTCTTTTCTGTCTCCTTTTTTAAAAATGGGGACTACGTTGGCCTTCTTCCATACCTCAGGTAGCTGCCCAGTTTCAAGGGATGTGTTGAATATTATGGTAAGTGGCACACTCAGTACCTCAGCTCCTTCCCGAAGAACCCACGGGGAGATATTGTCCGGACCCATCGCCTTTGAGGTATCGAGGTCACTGAGCAACTGCTTCACTTCCTCCTCAGTTGTGTGTATGCCCTCTAGCACTTGGTACATCCCTTGTTGGTGACGAACCATGTCCTGTCTACCCAGCTGCCTTCCTTCATTGTGAATACTTCCTTAAACCTCAAGTTGAGCTCCTCACATACCTCTTGATCATTACTTGTGAGTTCCCCATCTTCTCTCCTCAGCCTTATCACCTGGTCCTTGACTGTTGTCTTCCTTCTGATGTGACTGAACATCAGTTTCGGGTCGGACTTAACTTTCGATGCTATGTCGTTTTCGTACTGTTTCTGGGCCTCCCTCCGTACTTGTGCATACTCATTTCTAGCTCTTCTACTAATCTCTTTGTTTACTTGGGTTCTTTGCCTTCTGTACCGTTTCCATTCTCTGATACTCTGAGTCTTTGCCTCCCTGCACCTTTGGGTAAACCAGGGGCTCTTTCTGGCCTTCCCATTTAAACCTTTGCCTCTGGGTATAAACCGTTCCTCTGCCTCCTTGCACTTTGCCCCTACGTATTCCATCATTTCATTTATTGTCAGTCCTTCCATTTCCCTTTCCCACTGAATGTCCTGCAGGAAATTCCTCATGCCCGTGTAGTTTCCTCTTTTAAAGTCTGGTTTTCTCTATCGGTACTGTTTCCCTCTCCACCTGTAGCTCTACAATGTACTCAAAGCTAAGCACCATATGGTCACTGGCTCCCAGGGGCTCTCGTGCGTTATGTCTTCAATATCTGAGCTGTTCAGGGTGAATACAAGGTCCAGTCTTGCTGGTTCATCTTCTCCCTCTCTCTGGTCGTGTCCCTGACATGTTGGTGCATCAGGTTTTCCAGTACCACGTCCATCATCTTGGCTCTCCAAGTTTCTGGACCCCCACGTGGTTCATGGTTCTCCCAGTCGATCTCCCTGTGGTTGAAATCTCTCATGACCAGTAGCTTCGCTCTGCTCATGTGTGCTTTTCTTGCCACCTCCGCCAGGGTGTCCACCATCGCTCTGTTGTTCTCATCGTATTCTTCTCCTGGCCTCCTGCAGTTCTGTGGTGGGTTATACATCACTGCAATGATTATCTTATGTTCCCCAGACTGGATGGTACCTACTATGAAATCCCGTTCTCTACCCCCCTCCACTCCTACCATTTCCTCGAATCTCCAGCGGTGCCTTACAAGCAGTGCGACCCCTCCACCCCCCCTGCTCCTCCTATCTTTCCTCAGGATCTGATATCCCTGTGGGAAGATTGCATCTGTTACTGTCTCATTTAGTTTAGTTTCTGTGACCGCTATGATGTCTGGGGATGCCTCATCTATTCTTTCATTCCACTCTTCATACTTATTCGTAATTCCATCCGCATTTGTGTACCAAACCTTCAACCTTGTTTCCAATACTGTGGCCCTGGGGAGATCTTGGTGGGATGGGGGTGTGGGCAGGGTGCCAGCAGGGGGTTGCAGCATGGGTGGGGGTGATTGTATGGTTGGGGTATGGGCAGGTGGGGTGCAGCTTGAGGTGGGGGGGGGGGTAACTGTGACGGTGGGTTTTCATTTGCTAGGGTGGGGACAGGGGGCCTGATAAGAGGGTGTGGTGGGTTGTTTGTGATATGAGGCCCGCTGAGTGTATTTCCAGTGTGTGTGTTTGTCCTGCTTGGGCTTGGTGTCCTCCGTATCTCGCTGTCTCCCCTCCCTCCTCTCTTCTCCTTCTTATCTTCTCCCTCCGGGCCTCCCTTTCTTCCTGCGTTCTGTCTCGATCTAGATATACATTCCAGTACCCCTGGTTCGTCCTCAGCCGAGCTTTCTCTTGCAGGATCATGGTGCGTGCTGATTCTGCCTTGAATATTACCTTGAGGGGTCGATTTCTTCCCTTTGTGTACCACCCGATTCTCCGAAAATTTGTCACTTGGGATGAGTCTTCCCCTATTGCTAGCATGATACCATCGATCTGTTCTGTCTCCTCCTGTTTCCTTCTGTCGTGGGTGTCTCCTTCGACTTCCTTCAGGCCATAGATGAAAATCGACTTCTCCCTTTCCTCCTCCCACTGTGTCTCCCATTGCCTTGTCAAAGGTGCATTATCCTCTCCCGGTGCTGTCATGGATGTATTCCCTGTGTTCCTTTGTGTGTCCGGTCTGCTCTTACGTCCCTGTCCGCTGCAGTGTGTTGTTGGGGTCTCCATGTTTAGCGTGTCTGCTGTTTTGTCTACCCTCTCATATGTTGTTTCTGTGCTCCCATTCGTTGTTCCTGTGGTGCTCTTCGTGACCCTGGCTGCTTCTTCTATATCCCTCTCGTGTGTTGTTATCCTGCTCGTCTTGCTTCGGGCCCCATGTGTGCCTGCCAGTGCCTGTGCGTACCCGAGTTCTCCTCCTTTCTCCTCATTCCCTTTGGCTGTGCCTGGTGCACAAGCCCCAAGCGTTGTTTCCTGCCAGGTACTATTGTCTCTATTCTGTGTCAGTCCCTGCAGCTTCTCTTCTAGGGTCTGGATCTTGGCTTCTGCTTTTTTGGCTTGCATTACCCATTTTCTACTCTCCTCAGCTATCCTCTTCTCCATTTCCTCGCTGATCACCAATATCTTCCTCTCCCATTCCTTTCCTTTTCCTTCTACCAAATCTTCCCTCCATCCCACTGTTGCCTTCCCTGATCGGCCATCTTCTTCCTTGTTGACACCCTCTCTGAGCCACCCATCTTCCCACTGAGTCCCTTGTGGATGTATTGAGGTGTCAGGAGAAAGGAGAAAGAGGGGTAAGGAAGGGGTTGAGGGAGAAACGGAGAAAGGATAGGGATGGGGGTGGGGGGGAGAGAGATAGCTTAGAGGAAATGTAGAAGAGGGTGGATAGAGGGAGAGAGAAAGAGAGCAAGAGGGAGAGGGAGAGAGAGGGAGGTAGAGAGGTAGGAAGAGAGATAGGTAAGGGAGAGAGAGGGAGGTAGAGAGATGGAGGAAGATAGAGATAGAGGAGAGGGAGGAAGAGGGGGTGGAGAAAGAGAGGGAGGGAGAGGGAGGAAGAGAGGTAGGGAGAGGGAGAGGGAGGGATATGGAGGGGGAGATGGGGGAGAGGGAGGATAGAGAGGGGGAGAGGGAGGATAGAGAGGGGGAGAGGGAGGTATGAGGGGGAGGGAGAGAGGGAGGTATAGAGAGGGGAGAGGGAGGTATAGAGAGGGAGAGGGTGGTAGGGGAGGGGAGGGAGAAGGGGAGGGGGTATAGAGAGGGAGAGGGGGTGTGCGTTTGAGGGAGAAAGGGAGGGAGAGAGTGGGGGGGATATAGGTTTTCAGAAAGTTTGGACTACTCTCCTAAATATTAAGTTAGAATATTGCTAGTACTAGAGAGGACAGCTAGAATATTGCTAGTACTAGAGAGGTAGGGAGAGGGTGAGGGATAGGGATCGGGAGGGGGAGGAGGGGGAGGATGGGGGAGAGGAGGTGAGGATAGAGAGGGAGGGGGAGGTATAGAGGGGGAGGTATAGAGAGGGGAGGGTGTGTGTGAGAGGGAGAAGGGAGGTATGAGAGAGGGGAGGGAGAGAGAGCGGGGGAGAGATGGGGGAGAGAGCGGGGGGGGGAGATAGGTTTCAGAAGTTTGGACTACTCTCCTAATAATAATCTAGGATTTTGCTAGTACTAGTTGGCTACTCTCTAATATTAATCTAGGATTTTGCTAGTACTAGTTCTATAACTGGATAGTGATACCAAAGGGTATAGAGGGTATAGAGAGAGTGTGTGCGTGTGTGTGAGCGTGTGTGTGTGTGTACTCACCTAATTGTACTCACCTAATTGTGGTTGCAGGGGTCGAGACTCAGCTCCTGGCCCCGCCTCTTCGCTGTCTGCTACTGGGTCTCTGCTCTCCCTGCTCCATGAGCTTTATCATACCTTGTCTTAAAACTATGTATGGTTCCTGCCTCCACTATATCTTTCTCTAGTCCATTCCACTTCCTGACTACTCTGTGGCTGAAGAAATGTTTCCTGACATCCCTTTGACTCATCTGAGTCTTCAGCTTCCAGTTGTGTCCCCTTGTTTCTGTGTTCCCTCTCTGAAACAACCTGTCACTATCTACCTTGTCAATTCCCCGCAGTATTTTGTGTGTGTGTGTGTGTGTGTGTGTGTGTGTGTGTGTGTGTGTGTGTGTGTGCGCGTGTGCGTGGGAGGATTACGGGGTTTGTATGGAAATGGTTAGTGGGCTACTGGTCAATGCTAGGCCTAACTGAGTGTGTGTGTGTGTGCGCCTGTCCTCACTGTGTGTGCGTGTGTATGTTTACCTCTGGCTCACCGCGCCTGCGCTCCGCCCACGTATTTGAATTTTCTTCCTACCTTACTTAGCTACAAAAACTAAAAAGAATACTACTTCCTATATAACTGATAAAAATATAATTGCTAATACAAGAACAGCTGTATGGTCTACTACCCCCCCGACTATTTCAAGCGTGTGCGTGTGTGTGTGTGTCTTGGCACCTCTTCCACAGTGTTAATAATATAATATAATATCTTGTAATTTACTAGCAGCTACATGTATATGGTATAATAAGGCTAGCTGACACATTGACATACTATGCTATATAGAAAGTCCCTTGTTATGCTGGACATTTCGCAGTTAGTGCCCTGGCCTAGGATGTTCGACTCAGACCAGTCGACTAACACCCAGGTACCCATTTTACTGATGGGGAACATAGACAACAGGTGTAAAGAAACACGCCCAATGTTTCTGCCCTGGCAGGGAATCGAACCCAGGCCCTCGCCGTGTGAAGCGAGAGCTTTAGCCACCAGACCAGTCTACCTATTGTACATCTAATTCTGTAGTCTTACTAAGCACTGCTACTAAAAGTTGCTACTTATAAACTGGTAATAATATTGTTGCTACTACACGAACAATTGTATGGTACTATGTCTATATCCTGGCTACTTCAAGTGTATGTGTGTGTGGCGTGCGTACACGTGTGTACATTTGGTTGGTAGCCCTGCGCCCTGACTTGTCTTCCGAACTATGAACTATACTATGAATTCAGCTCCTACGAGCAGGGATGTGTGTGTGTGTGTGTGTGTGTGTGTGCGTGGGAGGATTACGGGGTATGGGGGAAAAGGTTTGTGGATTACTGGTCACGATGCTAGGCCTGAGTGTGTGTGTGCATGTGTGTGTGTGTGCGCCTGTCCTCACTGTGTGTGTGCGTGTGATTGTTTACCTCTGACTCACCGCGCCTGCGCTCCGCCCATGTCTTTGAATCTTCTTCCTACCTTACTTAGCTACTTACTTAGCGTGTGGGTCTGTGTATGCAGTCGCATTTGTGTAAGAATGTGTACTCACGTATCTGTACTCACTTATTTATGGATGCAGGGGTCGATTCTCAGCTCCGCACCGCCACTCCGCTGGTCGCTACTGGGTTCACTCTCTCCTGGCGGCTTCATCATCCCTATCAAACGTTTTCTTAAAGATGTGTGTGGATCCTGCCTCTACCATTTCGCTCTCTTTTTCTTTACACTTCCTGACCACTCTAAAGCTAGATAAAAATCTCCTAACATCCGTGTGACTCATCTGTATTTGTAACGTTCAGTTGTGCCCTTGTGTACCTGAGTCCCGCCTCTTAAACAGACTTGCCCGTGGCAATTCCTCTCAGTATTTTATACATCGTAATTATGTTAACCCTCGTCCCTTTGTTCTCTAGTATCCTCAAGTTTAACTCCTACAGTCTCTCTTCATAGCTGAAGTCCCTCAGTTCTGGGACTAGTTTCGTTGCAAACCTTTGCACTTTTCCAGCTTCTTGACGTACTTTATCAGATGTGGGTTCCATGCCGGCGCTGCGTACTTCAAGATAGGCCTGATATATGCCGTGTATAGGATCGTGACAGCCTCTTTGTTGAGGTTCTGAAAAGTATCTTAAATTTGCCAATCTTGCATTTGCTCACCCCAAGGTTCTCTTTCAGGAATGTTCGTAGCCTTTGTCCATATGGCCTGTATATTTTTTTCCGGCCTGCTTTGCCTTTCCGCAATTTTAATTACTTTGCACTTGCTGGAGTCAGATTCTAATAGCCACTTGCAAACCAATCCAGCAAGTTGTCCAGATCAATTTTGTATTCTCTCTTGCTCCTGCTCTGCTCCTCTCTGTGCTCTCCTTATTAGTTTTACGTCATTTGTGAACAGCGATGCCTCTAACTCGACTTCTTTTGTCATGTCGTTTACAGACACAAGAACAGACCTGGGCCAGGTACTGACCCTTGCGGAACCATATGCCTCGCACTCATCCATCCCGATACCTCCTTCATGACAATAACTCGTTGTTTCCTTACTGTAGGCTTTTCCCTGTTATTCCTGCCTACTCCTGTAGCTTTTGTCCCAGTCTTTTGTGAGGTACTATATCGAACGCTTTCTCATAATAAAAAAAAAATATGAAGTCCACCAATTCCTCTTTCTCTCTTCTCTCTCTCTCTCTCTCTCTCTCTCTCTCCTGCCTTACTTTCGCTACCCTGTCATAAAACTCCAGCACATTTGTGAGAGAGAATTTACCGTCTCTAAAACCGTGCTAGCTGTTATTTATGAATCCATTCCTTTCCAGGTGCTCCACTACTCCTCTCCTGAGAATCTCCATAACCTTACAAGCTATGGATGTCAGTGACACCTGACTGTAGTTTAAAACTGCCTGTTTGTTTGTTTGTTTGTTTGTTTGTGTGTGTGTGTGTGTGTGTGTGTGTGTGTGTGTGTGTGTGTGTACTCACCTAGTTGTGGCTGCAGGGATCGATTCATAGCTCCTGGCCCCGCCTCTTCACTGGCCGCTACTGGGTCACTCTCCCTGCGCCATGAGCTTTATCATACCTCTTCTTAAAGCTATGAATGGATCCTGCCTCCACTACATCGTATGTGTGTGTGTGTCCGGGCGCTCGCGCTTGTGTATGTGTATGCACAGCTGCACACGTGTCTATGTTACGCTGACTCTCTCTCTCTCTCTCTCTCTCTCTCTCTCTCTCTCTCTCTCTCTCTCTCTCTCTCTCTCTCTCTCTCTCTCTCTCTCTCTCTCTCTCTCTCTCTCTCTTTCTCTCTTCATCTGCGTCTTAAAAAATAAGTGTCATATCGCACCAAGGCGAGAATTCAAACTTAAGAGTTTCCTTTCATCTTTAAAAGTAAAGAAAAAAACAAACTATGAACGAAATTTAGCTTTGTTCTTTAAGAAGAAATTCTTACAGCCCAGTGTTGTACGCAAGTTCGGAAGAAAACGGGATTTTTAACCTTTGTCTTCATTTCGTAAGACGTTTCCTGTAGTCAAAGTGGAATCAGAGTGTATTCAAAGTGAGTTCAGCGTTTACTCTTGTTTTCGAAGAGTAATGAGAGTGTATTCAAAGTTCATTCAATGAGTTGTTAAAGTGTATTGAGAACATATTAAAAGTATTTTCAAAGTGTAAACAAGGGGATTCTAAGTGTAAACAAGGGATTCTAAGTGTAAACAAGGGGATTCTAAGTGCAAACAAGGGGATTCTAAGTGTAAACCAAGGGATTCTAAGTGTAAACTAGGGGATTCTAAGTGTAAACAAGGGGATTCTAAGTGTAAACAAGGGGATTCAAAGTGTAAACAAGGGAATTCTAAGTGTAAACAAGGGGATTCTAAGTGTAAACAAGGGGATTCAAAGTGTAAACAAGGGAATTCTAAGTGTAAACAAGGGGATTCTAAGTGTAAACAAGGGGATTCAAAGTGTAAACAAGGGAATTCTAAGTGTAAACAAGGGATTCTAAGTGTAAACAAGGGATTCAAAGTGTAAACAAGGGAATTCTAAGTGTAAACAAGGGGATTCTAAGTGTAAACAAGGGGATTCAAAGTGTAAACAAGGGAATTCTAAGTGTAAACAAGGGGATTCTAAGTGTACTTAAAGAGTTTTCAAAGGATATTTTCAAAATACATTCACATTTCATTTAGAGAATTTTCACAGTGCATTCAAATTTTATTCAAAGTGCAAAAAATCTATTCAAAGTCTATTCAGAGTGCTTCAAAGGACAGTCAAAGTGTCTTCAAAGTATCTTTGGATATGAATAAGATAACGTTAAAAAAAAAATATTACATTCTTCTCACGTTCTTATTAATGATTATTTCTCATTCAGGCTCTTTGTTCTTCATCATTACGCAAGCGCTAAACCCGTTAAGAATGGGCAGTGCCACTAAATTACGGTAATCAGGTTTGATCCGAGGAGGTGGAGGGCAGCTACAAATCCTTGGAACACGTGACCTTCCAGTCTTGAAGAGTATTTTTTTTCTTTAGAGAGAATTAAGATTTTTAATTTGAGAAAGTTTTTTGCTTCCATTTTTTCCCTTTATCATGTCAGTTGTATTACTTATGACGTAAAACCATTTAAAAAAAAAGAACGAAAACTGAAATTTATATAATTTTTTCCTTGATTCGGGTTGATATATATATATTTTTTTTGGAGTAGGGATTTTCTCCAGAGGTTTTCAAGTTTTCTTGGTTGGTTTATAAGGTTTAAAGCCTGTACGTGGATCATTAAGGTTTAAAGCCCCTACGAGGATCATTAAGGTTTAAAGCCCGTACGAGGTTCATTAAGGTTTAAAGCCCCTACGAGGATCATTAAGGTTTAAAGCCCGTACGAGGATCATTAAGGTTTAAAGCCTGTACGAAGATCATTAAGGTTTAAAGCCCCTACGAGAATCATTAAAGTTGAAAGCCTGTACGAGTTTCATTTCACCTGTCAAGAATACTGTAATGCTTATAATGAAGCATACAGAGAGCAACGAATATACTGTACATACAATGAGAGACATAGTACATCTCTTAGTGCAGGTACACAGAGAGGGTGAATATCTTTTAATGTAAATAAACTGAAAATTTACTTCAATCTATATTTTAGAGACTGCGGTATATTCTTAAACAGGTGAACCGTAACCTTAATGACTTTAGCGTTGTCGATAGATATTCAGTCTAAGAAAGCAAGTCAACAAAATGATATTTGCTGGAAGAAGTTCATAGATTTTGGGAAGGTTTCTCACGAGCGAGGAACAAGGAAGATTTCTTACGTGCGAAGGTGGAAGACTTCTTAAATGCGAGAAAGGAAGATGCCGTACATACGTAGAGTAATATTTTTTTTTTATGTGCTACGGAGAGAAACTTGTTAAGAGTGAGGGAGTGAAGCATCCAGCATGAGAGGCAGGAAGATTTCTTACCGGTAGGGAAAGAAGATTTCTGAGGAGCGAGGCAGGAAAGACTCCCTATGGGAGAGGAAGATTCCTTATGAATCATATCACTTATAAGTGGCTCCGTCTCTTATACAATGAAGGGTGGCACGCACTATATTTCTGGCGCAGAAATCTACTGCCCCAGCGAATTTTCGAAGACTTTTGGGTCCTCTCTCTCTCTCTCTCTTTCTATCTTTCTTTCTTTCTTTCTCTCTCTCTCTCTCTCTCTCTCTCTCTCTCTCTCTCTCTCTCTCTCTCTCTCTCTCTCTCTCTCTCTCTCTCTCTCTCTCTCTCTCTCGCTTCCAAATTCCCAACACTCTTACCCTCAATCCCTATCTGGCAGTTCAATCTTTCCCATCCCCGTTCCTATTCCCAAAGGCTACTCAGTTTAATCTCCAGTTCCCATTCCGAAAGATTCTTCGCTGAACAACATTTTCATTTTCAAAAAACATCTGAAGCCACGGATTCTTAATTCTCGAGAGTAATCACCCCTTTCTCTCAATTCCAAAAACACTCCCTAATCCCTCCCTCTGATTCCTCTTCCCAAAAAAATCCCAAGCCTCCGTATTTTCCTTTCTATTCTCACCTTGTCTTCTCCCCTCCTGCGTTGTCCATGGTGTCCTTCTTCCTTTTCCCTCAACATTCGCTTTCCCAAGCTTATCTTGTTTCCTCACTGTCATGCCCATTCTCCCTTTCTCCTTTCTACTTCGTCCTCCTCCGTCTTTGAGAAGGAATAGTAAATAATAATAATAATAATAATAATAAATAATAATAATAATAATAATAATAATAATAATAATAATAATAATAATAATATCTTTATGTCTTACAAGTACATGTACAAGGTATACAGTCCTAGCTGACATCAGTGACATACTACTATATAGAAAGCCGCTTGTTATGCTGAGCATTTCGGGCAAATTAGGTCAGTTTTGTCCCAGGATGCGACTCACACTAGTCGACTGACACCCAGGTACCCATTTTAAACTGATGGGTGAGCAGGGACAGGGACAGCAGGTGTCTTATGGAAACATGTCCCTAATGTTTTCCAGTCGTACCGGAGGAGATTCGATCTCCGGACCTCAGAGTGTGAGCTGAGTGCGGTAGCGATCGAGCTAAGGAAAGCCTTCCCTATTCCCACCTACTTCCCACCCCGTCTTCTCTGTGAAAACTTTCCCTACCTAAGTTTTCTGCTCTTGCCTGTAGGCTTTTCCTCACCATGCCCAAAAATTTCCTTGTCCTCCAGAAGAAATTTGATCATAAAAAAGCAAGTTATCAGTAGGTCTGCTAGGCCAACGATGGAGAGCCTACGGCTAGCAGCAACAGCGTGATTGGACGTATTCCCGATCACAATGCCTGATCTGTGACCGGGTTCCCTGAGTAGTGATTCTAAGAACCTTCAACAAGTAAACAACAGGTAATCCTCTTTCTGTTGTCCTTGCCTCTTATCTCCCACAGTTATTATGAGTCCTTCGACTTTCTCCCTAACTCCACCAGTCGCATTTATTCGTTCCTTGTGAAGTTATAACAACAGCTGACAGGTAGTGATAGAAAGACTCAAGAAGACAGCAAAGCTTTTATTTTCTACAGTTAAAATTCCAAAGTTTTCCATCTGTGTTTTGCTCGCTAGAACAACCTCTGTTTATAAAGGTACGCGACAGATCGTTCGCTATATGTGAAGGATACAAATCATGTACCTTCATAAACAAAGGTTCTTCTATTGATTTTTTTTAAACACATTTTCCACCATTATCATTCCCTTTCCACCGCCCTTCCCAACAACTCTCCTTCCATCCCCCTCCACCATCATTCTCTATAATATATTTTACCTTTACTCTTCCTCCAGTCTTTTCCCATCTTTCCCGAATAGCGCTCGTCTTCCCCTCTCTTCATTCTTCAATATTCCTCCCTCACTCCAAAATAAAATAGTCTCTTCCCCTTCTTAAAGACTCCTCAAGTCTTACCTTTTCCCCTTACCCTCTCACTTCCTCCCCCCTTCTTTTCCTCTCCCTCTCTTATCCTTTCCCCTCCTGCTCCTACCTGCGCCAGTTCCAACACGCACACTTTTCTTGCTATTATCTACAAACTCCGTGTGCCAGCCGAGAATATTTGCACGCGTTGGCAACGTTTAGAGGACCCTCCTCTCTTGTTTTTATATATATACATTTTTCTTGTACTTAGAACCCAAGCGAGTGGGGGGCGAGAGAGGTAGCAGAGGGGGAGGAGAGAGAGGGGGAGAGGAAGGAGAGGAAGGGAGTAATATCTTTGTTGTTTATATTACTTTTCGAGAAAACTTAAATTCTGAGGCTTGCTAGATATTTTTCGGTACTCTTTTTACCCCTGAAATAAGAAATGTATACTCGTCGCGTTGTACTCAATCTGTGTACTAGTTGAGTCCACGTCCCGCAGCCTGAGTGCTTGTCTCATAGCCTACTCTGGACTGGCGCTGTTGGATCCTAGCTCCTGGGCACTGTTATATGTTTTTTCCTAAATGATGTACTATGTTTGTGCTTATTACAAGCTTTAACTATAAGAAGTGTTTCGTAACGTGTTTATGTTCAACATTCTCTCCACGCTCGCTGCAGCGATGGTTCTGGGTATCTTGTACGTCGTAATTATATTTCTCTTTCTTAATATTACTATTCATTCTGTTTGTAACGTTATTTTCAGTTATCTTTGTCCTTTTTTTTCCATCTAATCTCATCTCAGACTTCCTTTGACGATTACCAACAGCCTGGCTGATCATAGACCGAACGACGATTATCGGACGATGGGTCGAGCCTCTCACCACACTTTGTACTCATTGATATTGAATTAAGCGATCTTCACCTCTATGTAATACAATATGAACATTATGGACTTTCTGAAGTTTGTGCATGTATTTGGCTTCGTGTGGTTTCTACAGTGGTGCTACTGACTCTATAACTGTTCGTATATACGTGGTGTATAGTGTCCTGGTTAATGTGTATCTCCTTTAAAACTTGATAATCATTCTCATGAACTTTTAACTTTTCAGTGTCACGTGTTGGTTTCCCATCCAGTTTGTACCTTATCTTAGGTCTCTTACTCTTCTCTTTCTCCTTCACAATCATTAATTTTCACATGTAGGGGGTTGAATTCCAGGGTCCACTTTTTGGACCATTGTACAAATTAAAAGAGGTAGATGTAAAAGGAAAGATATGATAACTACATACAAGATAATGAACGAGAAGCAAGAGACAGAGATTGTACATAACCTAAACAAAAAGTAATGCAAATTTCCAGAATTCACGAATAGATAACCGAATACTGAGATGGATTCTGAGAGCAGGTAACAATAACTAACGAAAACTAAATGTAATATGACAGAAATAAACATCGAAAACATATTTTTGATTATGTTTCTTCTCCCAAAACTAGAAATAAGTAATAACGAAAAATGCCTAATCTCCCTTAAACACACACATAAAAGTTGTCTTTCAAGGCACTTTTCACCCCATATATGAAGTCAGTCCTCGAGCACACAGCTCCAGGAACATAGATGAGGTGACATGATCAGGACATACAAAATTCTCCGGGTCATAGGTAAGAAAGACATGAATGTAAATACCGACTAGCTGGAATAAATTACACTTAGAGGAAGCGGATGCATTAATGAACGATTGGTAAAAGAAAGTCTTAAAAAATGGTCTTGCCAAAGAAAATGGCAAGACTAGCCAAAGGAAAAAATATTCACACAGACAGACAACACACACACACACACACACACACACACACACACACACACACACACACACACCTGGACAAGCTTGACATCTGGTCTAGCAACTGACTTCTCGAATTTAATCCCACCAAATGCAAAGTCATGAAGATCGAAGAAGGGCAAAGAAGACCGCTGACAGAGTACAGGCTAGGTGGACAAAGGCTACAAACCTCATCAAAGGAGAAAGACATTGGGGTGAGTATAACGTCAAGCACTTCTCCGGAAACACACATCAACCAGATAACTGCGGCAGCATATGGGCGACTGGCAAACCTAAGATTAGCGTTCCGTTAACTTAACAAGGAATCGTTCAAGACACTGTATACCGTGTACGTCAGGCCCATACTAGAGTATGCAGCACCATTCTGTAACCCACACCTGGTCAAGAACGTCAAGAAATTAGAGAAAGTGCAAAGGTTTGAGACAAGGCTAGTTTCACAACTCAGGGGACTTTCCTATGAAGAAAGGTTGAGGTAAATAGGACTAACAACACTGGAGGACAGAAGGGTTAGAGGAGACATGACAACGTCATATAAAATACTGCGGAGAATCGACAAAATAGATAGTGATAGGATGTTCCAGAGAGGGAACACAGAAACAAGGGGGCACAACTGGAAGCTGAAGACTCAGATGAGTCAAAGGGATGTTAGGAAGCATTTCTTCAGCCATAGAGTAGTCAGGAAGTGGAATAGTCTAGCGAACGATATAGTTTAGGCGGGAACCATACATAGTTTTAAGACAAGGTATGATAAAGCTCATGGAGAGCAGGGAGATCAGAGACCCAGTAGCGGACAGCGAAGAGGCGGGGCTAGGAGCTGAGTATGGACCCCTGCAACAACAATTAGATGAATACAATTAGGTGAGTACAGAAAGGAATGAGCTTATCAACGGCGGCCAACACGGTTTCAGGGACGGGAAATCCTGTGTCACAAACCTACTGGAGTTTTATGACAGGTTGACAGCAGTAAGGCAAGAGAGAGAGAGAGAGAGGGGTGGGTAGATTGCATTTTCTTGGACTGTAAGAAGGCGTTTGACACAGTCCCACACAAGAGATTAGTGCAAAAGCTGGAAGACCAGGCAGGGGTAATAGGAAAGGTACTCCAGTGGATCAGGGAATACCTGTCAAGAAGACAGCAGCGAGTCATAGGTGTCAGAGTGGGCGCCTGTGACTAGTGGGGGTTCCACAGGGGTCAGTCCTAGGACCGGTGCTGTTTCTGGTATTTGTGAACGACATGACGGAAGGAATAGACTCCGAAGTGTCCCTGTTTGCAGATGATGTGAAGTTGATGAGAAGAATTCAATCGGAAGAGGACCAGGCAGAACTACAAAGGGACCTGAACAGGCTGCAAGCCTGGTCCAGCAATTGGCTCCTGGAGTTCAACCCCACTAAGTGCAAAGTCATGAAGATTGGGGAAGGGCAAAGAAGACCGCAGACGGAGTACAGTCTAGGGGGACAGAAACTACAAACCATCACTCAAGGAAAAAGATCTTGGGGTGAGTATAACACCAGGCACATCTCCTGAGGCGCACATCAACCAAATAACTGCTGCAGCATACGGGCGCCTAGCAAACCTATGAACAGCATTCCGACATCTTCATAAGGAATCGTTCAGAACCCTGTACACTGTGTACTGTTGGAGTATGCAGCACCAGTTTGAAACTCACACCTAGCCAAGCATGTAAAGAAACTAGAGAAAGTGCAAAGGTTTGCCACAAGACTAGTCCCGGAGCTAAGGGGTATGTCCTACGAGGAGAGGTTAAGGGAAATAGACCTGACGACACTGGAGGACAGGAGAAATAGGGGGGACATGATAACGACATGTAAAATACTGAGAGGAATTGACAAGGTTGACAGAGACAGAATGTTCCAGAGATGGGACACAGCAACAAGGGGACACAGTTGGAAGTTGAAGACTCAGATGAATCACAGGGATGTTAGGAAGTATTTCTTCAGTCACAGAGTGGTCGGGAAGTGAAATAGTTTGGGAAGCAATGTAGTGAAGGCAGGATCCATTCATAGCTTTAAGAAGAGGCATGATATAGCTCATGAAGCAGGGAGAGTGACCCAGTAGCGACCAGTGAAGAGGTGGGGCCTCTTCATTGGGTGAGTACAGGCCTAGTGTCTAATCGACATGTGCCTAGGACAAAATGGTAACACACACACACACATGACGAAAGGGATAGATTTAGAGATGTCCTTGTTTACAGACGTTGTGAATCTAATGCGGGAATTCAAGCGAATGACAATCAGGTAGGACTATAAAGGGATCCATACAACCTGCAAGCCTAGCCTAACAATTGGCTCCTGGAGTTTAACCCCACCAAGTGCAAAGTCATGAAGATTGTGGAAGATCAAAGAAGACCGCAGACGGAGTACATGCTAGGGGGCCAAAGGCTGCAAACCTCACTCGAGGAAAAGGATTTTGACGTGAGTATCGTACAGAGCACATCTCTTGAGGCGCACATCAACGAAATAACTGCTGCAGCACACGGGTAACTGGCAAACCTAAGAATAGCGTTTAGACGCCTGAGTAAGGAGTTATTCCCGCCACTATACACCTTGTACGTCAGGCCTATATTTGAGTATGCAGCACCAGTATGGAACCCACACCGTCAAGCACGTCAAGAAATTAGAGGAAGTGTAAAGGTTTGCAACAAAACTAGTCCCGGAGCTAAGGGGTACGTCCTACGAGGAAACTTTAAGGGAAATCAACCAACGACACATGAGGATAGAAGGGATAGGGAGGACATGATAAGGACATATAAAATCCTGATAGGAATTGACAAGGTGTATAGGGACAGAATGTTTCAAAAATGGGACACAGCAACAAGGGGTCACAACTGGAAGTTGAAAATTCAGATGTGTCACAGGGATGTAGGAAGTATTTCTTCAGTCAAAGAGTTGTCAGGACTCCAAGCGGACATCAGCCAAATCTTCAAATGGGCCACTCAAAACAATATGAAGTTCAACGAGGATAAATTTCAACTACTCAAATATGGAAAACTTGTGGAAATTATAAATGTATCAGGGTATATGACAAATTCTAACCATACAATAGAGCGAAAAAGTAATGTGAAGGACCTGGGAGTGATAATGTCAGAGGATCTCGCCTTCAAAGACCACAACATCTGCTAGGAAAATGATAGGATGGATAATGAGAACCTTCAAAACTAGGGACGCCAAGCCCATGATGATTCTCTTCAAATCGCTTGTTCTCTCTAGGCTGGAATACTGCTGTACACTAACAGCCCCCTTCAAGGCTAGGGACATTGCTGACCTGAAGAGTGTACAAAGAACTTTCACGGCACACATAAGTACGATAAAGCACTTAAATTACTGGGAACGCTTAAAGGTCATTGATCTGTATTCCCTGGAACGCAGACGAGAGAGATACATGATAATATACACTTGGAAGGTCCTAGAGGGACTAGTACCAAACCTGCACACGAAAATCACTCCCTATGAAAGCAAAAGACTTGGCAGGAGGTGCAACATTCCCCAATACTATTCAACTGCCTCCCAGCATACATAAGGGGGATTACCAATAGACTCCTGGCTGTTTTCAAGAAGGCACTGTACAGGCACCTAAAGTCAGTACCTGACCAACCGGGATGTGGTTCTTACGTCAGTTTGCGTGGTAGCAGCAGTAACAGCCTGGTTGATCAGACCCTGATCCACCATGAGGCCTAGTCTCAGACCGAGCCGCGGGGGCGTTGATCCCCGAAACCCTCTCCAGGTAACTCCAGGTAAACGTGGAACAATCTGTAGAGTGATGTAGTGGAGGCAGAATCAATGCACAGCTTTAAGAAGAAATACGATAAAGCTCATGGAGCAGGGAGAAAATGGACCTAGTAGCAACCAGCGAAAAGGCGAGGCCAGGAGCTGTGAATCCACCCCTGCAACTAGAAATAGGTGAGTACACACACACACACACACACACCTCAAGAAAGAGATGAAAAGGCAGCAAGAGAGAGAGAGAGAGAGACGAATGGAGACAGTAAATAAATAGGGATAAATGATGCAGACAGTGATGAATGGGAACAGTCAGCGAGAGAGAAGGAACAAGTGTGTGTGAGTGGTGGTGGTGGTGGTGGTGGTGGTGGTGGTGGTGGTGGTCAGGGAGCCGAGCATGGAGGATGAAGGGTGGGAGAGAGAGAGAGGGAGGAAGACAGGGAGAGATCAAAGGAGGGAAGAAGGTCGAGGAAGGAAGAAGGGCAGATAGAAAGAAAGGAAGGAGAAAGGGGGGAGGAAGAGATTGAGGGAACTAATAGGAAAGCGAGAGGTAGAGAAAGCGAGATTTAAAAATTTTGTAGAGAAGAAAAATAGTAAAGAGTAATAAAGAGAAAAGGAGTTAGAGGAGGAGGATGTGGATGGGGGGAAGTTGAGAATGAGGAGAAAGAAAAAGATGAAGAGAAGCGAGGTGAGGAAAATGAGAAAAGATTGAGATAGAGAGAGATTGACTGAGGATGGTAGTCACTCAGCACAGAGTTATAAGACAAATAAATGAAAGTTGCTTCCATAGTCTAGAAATGAGGCGAATGTCCATAAGGTTGTCTTTGCCACTGTTTCCGGATAGCTTTGTCCGCTTTACGGCCACGCATTCAGATCTTTATCAAGTCATGACTTGATAATGCTCCACTCAGAGAGCGAAACGTTGTGTATGCGAGCCTTTAAAGTGGGGGCTAAAGTGAACCCCATAGTATATTATACACCGAGAGATACACACCTCTTGGTATACAGTAAGTTCTTTGTTTATACATGGGACTGTCGATTAGATCTATCATCCAATAATCACAACGTGGGTTTATCTGGTTTCTTTGAATAAATTCCGCATTCTATTTAGGCGAAATTATGAATGAAGAGACCAATACCACGTAGCATCAAAATATGAGCCTTGGTAGACATAGATGTGACTATCGTCAACATGAATGTGTCTTGAGTCGACTCCATCTTGGGTCGACGCGAACGTATCTTGGGTAGACATGTATGTATTTTCGATCGGTACGAATGATATGAATAAATATTAAGTTAGCATAAATGAATCCTAGGTCAACACGAATGAACCTTGGGTTGACCTTACATGTAAAAAAAATAATTAAGGTGAGTGATGCCAACAGCAAATATTTCTCATGTTGTCTAAAATCATTCGTAAGCATCCAGTGTGATCTTTGAGGTTCCGAGTCATCAGTGATCGTTATCTCTAACATCACCTGAAGACAAACACGCTCGTCCCCGAAGAAGAAATGCGTAGATAATGGCATTAAAATGCCAAGATGAGCAATAAACACATTTGGAGCTACACTGAAGCTTTATTGTGACTTGATAAAGCACAATGCGTGGACGAAATGACTTTACTGACTGTTCCGAGCGTCTACACTTGTGTATGTGTCACCTCGAGGTAATGTGTGAGAAACCGTGAGTCTTGTCACACCAATTGTGAACAGAAATCCAGTCACTTGCTCCACCGGACTTCTGCCTCGGCTTTGGCGATGCGGACGGACGTCCTGACCATCGGCTATAAATTCTCCCTGATCCTTTTTTTTTTTGCAACTTTTACTTTGTGCCGCCTGAGTTAGTTTATTGAGAGCTCGTAGCTCATCCTGTGAGCAGTAGAACAAACACGGCAGGATTGTAGAGGTTACAGTAGGTCACAATAGGTCTTTCTCAGACTCCATTGGGAATTAAAACATTGCAGTCATTTCATATATTAGAGTATCATAATTTAGAACATCATGTACCTTCTACAATATGTGAATATTATACCAAAATTTATATCTTATCACTAACATTACAAAGAATGGATAGTTCCTAGATTACAGTCACAAAAAATCAGAAATCTTATCATTAACAATGAAATGGTTTGTCATTTTAACGTGTCTCTAAATAATTGGATTTTAGGACCATCGATTATTCTGATGTGCGATCCTGTCTCTGTACGCATATTTTGCATTTCTTATAATTCAAAGGTACTTATAACTGTCAAAGGTTCATATAACCTAAGGGGTTGTTGAGTTGGTTGGGACATTTAGAGAGGATGGGTCAAAATAGGATGACTTGGAGGGTATATAAATCTGTAGAGGAAGGAAGGTGGGGTAGAGGTCATTCTAGGAGAAGTTAGAGGGAGAGGGTAAAGGAGGTTTTGTATACTAGGTTTTGTATGCTTTGTCTAGCAGTGTCAGCACCTTGTTGTAGTCTACTGATCTTCTTGCTTTCTTGATAATTACACTTGACATATTTCATTATGATGACCATTTGATCTGATAGATCCCATCTATTCTCTTTTACTCTTTTCAGAACTAGTTTGCTAGTACTTTTCTTTGTAGGACGTTTATCACGATCCTTTCTTTTCCAATGAGAACGTTAATATCCACTGGTAACTACAGTGTTTGCTAGGCACACCAATTTTTGTGGACTCTAAATATTTGTTCCTTTTTCTGCCCAGCTGATATTTTTGCCATTTCCTGTTTTTCAGGAAATGACAGAAATTATTAGAAAAAATGAATTTTTACACATGCTTCCGGAGGCTGAAGAAATAAAGATGAAAAGAGCTTCCCCTCTATCCGAATGCAGCAATTCCCCACCCCCTTCTTTTTTTTTTTTTAGCCTCATCCCCTGAGAGGGGGACTTATTGCATTTTTTCGCGTTTATTTGGAAAACAGTTTATGTGAGAACGAAAGTTTATCCAGTTTGAAAAACTGAAAAAATAAATTCTGAACAAGATTTGCTTTTATGCATGTTTGCTATATTACCTATAGTTTTTGCGTAAGCCAGACTGGATATAGAGGACGAGTCTGAGCACACAGCGAGATTTCTACTGCCCGTGGTCAGGTTTTGATGGGTAAACAAATATTTTTATCCAGCTTCTAAAAAAAAAATCTGATTTATTTTTTTCAGATCTCACTGAAAAATTAGTGAGATCAGTGAATTTTAGTTGTTGAAGACGTCATCAACCAGTAATTTTGGACCATCTTTAACTGACTGTTAAAGATGGACCACAACTTGAGACGTATGAGTGAAATCTGAAGAGACGGTAATTCTGAGTCTCATGGAAAAGTGGACAGCATTGAAATGCATACAATTTGCAGACGTGAATGCATTAAAGAGAAAAAATATTGATAGAGATTTAGGAAAAGCAAATGATCAGAAGGACGATTTGATTTCAAGAGCTGTTTGCTTCGTAATGAAAAATGTGACAATGTAGCTAAAAAGGGGAAGAAAAAGCTGTGTATTAGCGTGAAGCTCTGTGTGTAGTTCGTGTTGTGACCATAAGAAACCAAAGACATGATGATGAACATTTGATGATAAAGGTATGATGAGAAACACCAAGAAATCATCTCCGTATCAGATGATCAACACCGTTAAGCAACTAGTAATCTTCAAAGTCATCTCTGGTATCTGCAAAATTGGGCTGTGGGAAAAGGCGTGGTTTTATGAAAAAGCTGTTTTTTTTTCCACCTTTCTCCTTCAGTGTGGTAAAAAAAAACAGCCGGGGTCAAAGTTGCCTAAATTTTGTTTCAGTGGAGGAACCCACAGATGACCTTGGTATAAGAGGTGAAGAGGAGAATACTAGTATTTAATCATAATATCATAAACATGAAATGAGTAAATTAGGCCTAGTGGAAAAAAAACAGACATAAAAAACCCTCTAAGGACTTTATCTCAACGGTAGTGCGGAAAAGAGTCAATTTAAATATGAATGTAAAAAATTAGTTTATAAAACCGACACATCGACACCAGGCTGAACACATCGACACCAGGCTGAACACATCGACACCAGGCTGAACACATCGACACTAGGCTGAACACATCGACACCAGGCTGAACACATCGACACTAGGATGAACACATCGACACCAGGCTGAACACATCGACACTAGGCTGAACACATCGACACCAGGCTGAACACATCGACACCAGGCTGAACACATCGACACCAGGCTGAACACATCGACACCAGGCTGAACACATCGACACTAGGCTGAACACATCGACACCAGGCTGAACACATCGACACCAGGCTGAACACATCGACACCAGGCTGAACACATCGACACCAGGCTGAACACATCGACACCAGGCTGAACACATCGACACCAGGCTGAACACATCGACACCAGGCTGAACACATCGACACCAGGCTGAACACATCGACACCAGGCTGAACACATCGACACCAGGCTGGACACATCGACACCAGGCTGAACACATCGACACCAGGCTGAACACATCGACACCCGGCTGACACATCGACACCAGGCTGAACACATCGACACCAGGCTGAACACATCGACACCCTGCTGAACACATCGACACCAGGCTGAACACATCGACACCAGGCTGAACACATCGACACCAGGCTGAACACATCGACACCAGGCTGAACACATCGACACCAGGCTGAACACATCGACACCAGGCTGAACACATCGACACCAGGCTGAACACATCGACACCAGGCTGAACACATCGACACCAGGCTGAACACATCGACACCAGGCTGGACACATCGACACCAGGCTGAACACATCGACACCAGGCTGAACATGCACCCGGCTGGACACATCGACACCAGGCTGAACACATCGACACCAGGCTGGACACATCGACACCCGGCTGGACACATCGACACCAGGTTGAGGGACTGATTACCTCAAAATCCTCCTCATCTTCCACCTCTCTCTGCCTTGGACTGAAGAAGGCACTGCTTGGCGAAACGTTTCCTGAATAAAGATATCCAAATGTTGTACAAATGTCTCATTTATTAAATACGAATAAAAAAATAGTGAGACTTACAAATAAGATAATTTCACTTTTTCTTTTTCTCAATATGCATTTTTTTTACTAAAAAAAGTGTCGTTTGAGAGATATTAAGAGCAACTGCGCCCTCCACATCCGGTCTGGCTTTAGCAAAACTATAGCACTTACAGCAATCATGCATAGACGCAATCTTATTCAGAACATATTTTCCATTTTTTTGCATGACTTGAACTACTACTTAAGATGCACAGTTTCCTAAATAACTTAAAAAAAAAAATAGTAAATAGTCCCTCACTTAGAATGTGTTTGGGGCGACAGAAAGTGGGGGGAGGGGGGATTGCTGCAGTCGGATGGAGGCAAACTCTATGGATCTTTATTTTGTACAGCCTTCACAAGTGGATGTGGAAAATTTCATCCTTTTTCACATAAAATATTTCCGCTGCTTATCCTAGTACGACTGGTGTAAAAAATCTGGGTACTGAACCAACCAGAATGTGAGCATGTCCTCTCCCAACCTACCTTGTTATTGTTTCCTTTCTGTCTAGGGATGCTTGCCTCATTTTCCCCTTACCGTCCAGATTTAGGGAATATTTCCTTCCCAGACAATGCGAGGTAAGGCTCGTTACTGCAGAAGCTGCCAGTAGTTCCTCAAAACACCGACAACAGAAACAGCAACGCAATGGTTTTCCGTCAGCTGTAGAAAGCTGATGGCAGTCGGCAGGTAAATGATGAGGAGATAAGTGATGAGAGTGGAGGGAAGTGGTGAGGTTCGTAAGGAGGGTAGTGAAGGGAAGCAGTGATACTAGGGGAGGGAAGCGGTGAGGGTGGAGGAGGAGGGAAGAGGAAAAAGAGCAAGTGGAGGTGAACACAGGCAGTAGTGGGGGGAAGGTAGAGGGGTGGATGTGTTGCGTGCAGAGAAGAAGAACCACCTGGCCAAGGAGTAATCAACTACACCAGCAGACGTGAGAGAATCAATGAGCAGCGACCGGCTGGGAGGGAAATAATAGGCAAAAAGAAGGAAGCAGGTAGAGGAAAGGAGGAGGAGGAAGCGATAAAGGAAAAGAGGCATTCAAGTTGGGAAAAAAGAAGGGGTAAAGAAGTAGTAATAGTCGGATAACGAGGAGAAAGGTATAGAGGAAGAAAGTACAGAAGGAAAGGGGAGAAGTAATAACAACATTTAATTTTTCGGAGGACTTGATAAGGGTTATTTAGGAGGCGGTAAACAAGTATAAGAGGGAAGTTAATGACACAAAGAGTCATACTGATGTTAGGAAGAATTTATTGACCCCTCAAGGTAGTCAAGAATGGAATGACCTGGACGAAGAAATAATGAAGGCAGACTTCATACATAGATGTGAAGTTAAGATAGAGCCCCACAAGGTTAGAAGTGAATGAACACAGTAAAAACTAGCTTAGAGGCAGAACAAAGAAGCTGTGTATGTTTTCAAACACACACACACACACACACACACACACACACACAACAAAGAACCAGATAAAACATAAAAAAAACTTTTGATTCGCTTGTACCATTATCAGCTGTGAATTGTGGTCTGATAATAGTCAAGTAAAGACAGAACACTATCTAAAGGTACTAGGTATGTCATGAAACAGAACAAGTGTTCCCTGACGTGGGTCTTAGTCAAATAATGACCCTCAGCTGGAGCTTTCGCTCATCTGACCGAGGCCTTCCACTGGCTTACCGGTCCACCTCTTTAAAAATTATAGTTATAATTATAACCACTTACCATCTAAAATTTCCTCGCCAGGATATGGGTTATTTGTAAATTATTCAGGATACTCAAACCAACCCTGGTTAGAGAAGGAGATCGAATGCTTTATCATGAAGGTTCACCACTGGTTGAGATTAACATTCGACTCTAAATCTTAATACCTTCCTCCTCGTGCCTAACCCACCCTTCCCTGGGATGAAGTTCAACTCCTTTTAATTACATCGGATCGCGCGGCTGATGCTCTCTCCTTGAACTCAGTTCTCACGTGAAGGGTCTAACTCATTTGTTTTCCACCTCTCTCGTCAGATATACGCTACGCATTTATGCGTTCTTTTGGCGATGCTGTGGTTATTTATGTATTCCTATCCCTGGTAGATGGACACCCAGTGATGTTTTTGTTTTTAGTGTCTCTTGAAAATGAATACCAATATATTTTTGGAGTGCTTTTTTATATTAGTAATAATAACATAATAATAATAACATAATAATAATTTTATTATTATTATTATTATTATTATTATTATATTATTATTATTATTATTATTATTATTATTATTATTATTATTATTATTATTATTATATCTTTCATTATCAACATCATTATTTTTGTTAGACTTTATGTACATGTACACATTGTAGTATAAGGTGTACATTTTACGAGAGAAAGGTTCACGTGTAAGTATCGTATGAG
The DNA here is from genome assembly GCA_009830355.1 of Cherax destructor. Classification (NCBI taxonomy): domain Eukaryota; kingdom Metazoa; phylum Arthropoda; class Malacostraca; order Decapoda; family Parastacidae; genus Cherax; species Cherax destructor. The sequence continues at coordinate 221,708 of WNWK01001120.1, read as the reverse complement.
ACAGACACAAGTGTATGTATACTAGACACACACAGGCACATACATTCTGTGTGTTATGTGTACGTCAGACGCCTCTGAAAGATCATTCCTCTCGCCTCTCCATTTTATCCCAAACGATGGTAAAGATTTTCCCACACTCCCTCGCACAGCAGTTTCTGTTTTGATTAGTGCTTCGTTGCGTATTTGTAAACGCACTTGTGCGTTTCTACCCATTTGTCCGGTTCAAAAGCATTTAGAAAACCGTAATGAAGGAAGAGTTATATTTTCATTGCTTCTTTAATCCCATCTTTCCCAAACTGAAATTAGTTTTCTCACATAATTCTCGTCACTTTATTTTTTTTACCTCAAAAATAATCATATCTTTTTCTTCTGAAATATAATATTATTTGTATAATTATCATTGTTATAATTAGAGCACAGTTCTGTTTCGTAATGTCACGGCACAACACAAGTTTCACAGTATTATTACACGACACAGTTATGTAGGTCATGACTGTATAGTTAGTTTAATTTTGCACGGCATACTCATCCGGTGGGCGGTAGTGAACAGTTTACAAAGGCACATAATTATGGGTCCAGGGACTGTATCCCAGTGCTCTGATAGCTAGACAAGTTTAAGTAGCCATGATTTTTTTTTTATTTAGTGATCTAGTAACAATGGTAACAAGTTTTTAGCAAAGATATAAATTTAGTCCCAGAAGCATGGCAATGAAGCATACATGCAGGTATGAGATATATATAATACTCAATATTTTAGCAAGTATTAATTTAATTTAGGCACGCTTAAATGGTTAGGATTTATTTGCAATAGAAAAAGTCAGATTTTTTTCAAGAAAGACTGATAAAATGCCATTGTAATTAAAAACCTTGACACTTCTTGAATATATGTGATTGTGTTGGCTTTAAATTTATGATTATTTCTAGGTTTACATCACATAATGGTGCAGGTTGTGACAATCCATGTAATTCCCCTGGCAAAGTTTACATTTGGTTAGGTCTACATCAGCTGATACATCAAGAGGAACCTTCAGTCTAGCCGTAGCCCTGCAGTAGTGACTTCCAGAAGTCTCTTGATTTAGTTGGATGCCCCATTGATATGTGCCTCCTTGTACATGAATGAATGATAGATGAACTAGTGAGAATCTCCTTTCAATAAAGTTCGGTTGAAGTAGTATCTTTTGTATTATTATCTTCACACTGCTAATGGAGAGCCTAAAGATGTAATCTATTCCCTACTTGAAAGTATATACCTTTGCCTTTTCATCAGTTCTATTCTGCATTTGAAGATCAATGTGAGAGGAAATCAAGTGACTGTGTACTTTCACTCCATTGTCTAAAATTCTAACATTTGAATTTGTGACTTCATACACGAGCATGTCACAACTAACACTCATGGTGTTAAAGGGATCAAGCATCAATAAATGATATAGAATCACTTACAAAAGAATCAACTTCAGATATATGGATACAACTGAGTACAAGAAGTATAACAAACAGATCCGTCTGAAGAGCGGAAGCCCTAGTGTTGAAACGTGTTCCAATTTCTATACAGGAGCCATCTCTCTGCATGACAACAATACGACACTGGTCTGTGTGCAAGTGCCAGGAGTAACAAGAACTGTGGCAAGGGTGTATGAAGCTGGGGAGGGTGTAAACACACTCACTCGCATTCTTTACTGAGATTGGCTAAAGTTTGTATTCCAATTTGTATCTGCGTCTGTCTCCAGCGATGTACAAAGCGTTGTATATTTTCCATAAAAACTATTGATTTGGGAATATTCTAAAATGCTAGTTTATGCAGTTTATACCTTTATTCGTTTTAAAGACTGTGGACTTCTAGAGTGTCATTAAGGCTTCATATTACCTTCACATAAATAATAAAAAACTATAATCTTTAAAATAGGATTTAAACTCTCATCACAATGCAGTTTTTACGAACTTAAGAGCAGAAATTAATTTATTTTCATAGTATTATAAACAAAATTACATTATTCAGTGTATAAATGTACTTTTTATATCTATCATTTGTCTTTTAAAAATGTTTTTTTTTATCTCTAAGCAGTACAGTTTGTACCGCTGTTACCAAATTGTTAACGATAAGTTCGTTTACGAAAGGAAAAAAAAAATATTCAAGGAGCTTCCATTTCGTTATTATTAATTACTATATTCATCGCGCAGCTTGAAGCCCGAAGGATCAGCCCGAAGGATGATCCACCGCCGTCGAGGATCAGACATATTGTGACGAAGGAAAGAGTTGTTCCAGTTTCTTGGATCAAGAGCCCCTAGACATTATCAAGGTTTCCCCTCTGAAGAGCTTCCGTATATGTGTTTTAATTTTATCATAAATATTTTATTAAATTTCTTTTTTTTTAATTATTACATGAAAAAAATTAATCATATTCTATTACATTCACAGAGTATATTAATGAAGGAGTAGATAGGGCAAGATCTGACACTAATAAACCAACCACAAAACGAACTAAAACAAATACTCTTACTTTCAGACTCCACATAATATATAAAACATGCTTTGCCTTTCTGCCTGCAGAATTGGTTTGAAAAGGTTTGGCTTCCGTCACTTGAGTCATCTTACTCTAGGTTTGGTCTTCAGCTGTGTGAAAACTATTGTTATATATTAAAGGAGCTGGTAAATTTATACAGAATTTATACTCCGTCCCCTAATGCACATTCTCTGCAGGAATTCCTCCCGTCAAGCTTAGTTGTTGATGGTCAGTTAGATTGCAAAATAGAAGAAGAACATCAGTAGCTGAACGACCTTGATATCTATTTCTTACAAAAAAAAAAAATCACTCTTGGGACCAGCTTGAAAGGCAGGTACTCTGGCAAAAATGAAAAATGCCACATTTTTGCTATAGACGGATATGGCATCACATGAGATATTTTTGAGGTAACCGCGAGGAGTGATAATGGGGGGAACACCAGGGCCATACTTAAAATATTATAACTGCTAAATTCCAACACAGGGGAAGGGTCCTCTTAGTTGCAATCTGCCAGCGATACTGGACAGTGTAGGAAAATTGCATTTCATTTGAACTGGAATGGCGTAACTACATTTTCTTTTTCGTTGAACTCTAACACCGGCCCCTGAGGCTTGGAATTCGCATCACCCAGGTTTTCAAACCGAGAGCCTTCCGTTATACAATTATTATCCAAAATGTCTATACAAGACTGGTGTTACCTCGACTGTAGTCTTGTCCTCAGTATATTGTCTTTTCCATTCTCTCTCTCTCTATCTATCTATCTATCATTCCCCTTATTTATGACGTTAGACTTCACAAATGGCAGGATTTTGAATACTCTTTTGTTTAGGAGTATTGAGAGGAACATTTACATGTGTTTTCCTGGAGTTAAGACTGAATTATCAGTGTTAAATGCATTCATGTGTACTCACCTAATTGTGGTTGGAAGGGTCGATTCATAACTACTGGCCCCACTTCTTCACTGGTCGTTACTAGGTCCACTCTCTCCCTGCTCAATGAGCTTTATCGTTCTTCTTCTGCTATATATGGATCCTGCCTCCACTATATTACTCTCCAGATTGTTCTACTTCCTAACATCCCTGTGACTTAATGGAGTTTTCAGCTTTCAATTGTGACCGCTTGTTCCTGTGTCACATCTCTGAAACATTCTGTCCCTGTCCACCCTGTCAATTCCTCTCAGTATTTTATATGTTGTTATCATGTCATCCCTACCCCTCCTGTCTTCCAGTGTTGTCAGATTGAGTTCCCTTAACCTCTCCTTGCAGGACAAGCCCCTCAGTTCAGGAACTAGTCTTGTTGCAAACCTTTGCGCTTTCTCTAATTTCTTGATGGGCTTGACCAGGTGTGTACTCCAGTATTGGCCTGACGTACACGGTGTACAGTGTCGTAAATAACTCCTTACTTAGATGTCGGAACGCTATCGTCAGGTTTGCCATGAGGCCGTATGCTACAGCAGTTATTTGGTCAATGTGCGCCTCAGGACATGTGCTCGGTATGATGCTTACCACAAGATCCTTTTCACTGAGTGAGTTTTGCAGCCTTTGACCTCTTAGGCTGTACCCCGTCTGCTGTCTCCTTTGTCCTCAAATCTTCATGACTTTTCACTTGCTGAGGTTAAACTTCAGGCGTCATTTGCCAGACCAGGCTTGCAGCCTGTCTAGATCCAATTGTGGGCTTAGCTTATCCTCTTCCGCTTGCATTCTCCTCATTAGTTTCATATCGTCTGCAAACAGGGACACCTCTCACTCTATTCTTTCTGTCACATCATTCAAATATACAAGAAACAGGACCGATCCTAGGACTGACCCTTGTGGAACCCCCACTTGACACATGCACCCACTCTGACACCTCGTCTCGGACCGACACACGTTCTTTCCTTGCTGTAAGGTATTCCTTGATCCATTGCAGTACTTTTCCTCCTATTTCTGCCTGCTAATCTAGTTTTCCAACCAGTCTCTTGTGTGGTACTGTGTCGAAAGCCTTCTTACAGGCCAAGAAGATGCAGTCTACCCATCCCTCCTCTCTCTTGTCTTACTTCTGTAATCTTGTCATAGAACTCCAATAGGTTCGTGATGCAGGATTTCCCTTCCCTGAAGCCGTGCTAGTTGTCAAGTATTAGTCCACTCCTTTCTAGGTGCTCCAACACTCTTTTTCTGATAATCTTCTCCATAACTTTACATACAATACATGTCAGGGACACTGGTCTGTAATTTAGTGCAGCCTTTCTGTCCCCTTTCTTAAAAATTGGGACTATATTTCCTGTCTTCCTCACCTCAGGCAGTTGCCGTGTTTCGACGGACTTATTGAAGACTGTTGTTAGTGGCACACACAGTGCGTCTGCTCCCTCTCTCAGGACCAGGAGAGATATTATCTGGGCCCACCGGCTTCGAGGTATCTAGTTTTCCTAGCAATTTCTTTACCTCATCCTCGGTTGTGTGCAGTGTGTCCAGCACTTGCTGGTACACCCTACCTCCTCGGTTTTCTGGGAGCCTCTCTGTCTCCACTGTGAATACCTCCCTGAATCTTGAGCTGAGCTCTCCACATACTTCCTGGTCGTTCCCTGTAATCTCCCCTTCTTCCTTCCTCACCCTGATTACCTGGTCTTTGACTGTTGTTTTCCTCCTGATGTGGCTGTATAACAACTTTGGGTCAGATTTGGCTTTTGATTCTATGTTATTCTCGTATTGACCCTGTGTGTGTATGTGTGTGGGTAGGTGTACTCACCTATTTGTGGTTGCAGGGGTCGATACATAGCTCCTGGACAGCCTTTTCACTGATCGATACTAGGTCCTCTCTCTCCCTGCTCCATGAGCTTTATCATACCTCGTCTTAAAACTATGTATGGTTCCTTCCTCCACTACATCACTTGCTAGACTATTTCACTTCCTAACAACTCTATGACTAAAGAAATACTTATTAACATCTCTTTGACTCATCTGAATCTTCAACTTCCAATTGTGACCCTTTGTTTCTGTGTCCTATCTCTGGAACATCCTATCTCTGTCCACCTTGTCAATTCCTCGCAGTATTTTATATGTTGTTATCATGTCTTCCCTAACACTCCTGTCCTCCAGTGTCGTCAGGCCGATTTTCCTTAACCTTTCTTCGTAGGACATTCCCCTTAGCTCTGGAACTAGTCTTGTTGCAAACCTTTGCACTTTCTCTAGTTTCTTGACGTGCTTTACCAGGTGTGGGTTCCAAACTGGTGCTGCATACTCCAGTCCGGCCCTGACATACACGGTGTACAGAGTCTTGAACGATTCCTTACTGAGGTACCGGAACGCAATTCTCAGGTTTGCCAGGCGCCTATATGCTGTAGCAGTTATCTGGTTGATATGCCATTCAGGAGATGTGCTCAGTATTATACTCACCCCAAGATCCTTTTCCTTGAGTGAGGTTTGCAGTCTTTGGCCTAACCTATACTCTGTCAGCGGTCTTCTTTGCCCTTCCCCGATCTTCATGACTTTGCATTTGGCGGGGTTAAATTTGAGGAGCCAGTTGATGGACCAAGCTTCCAGCCTGTCCAGGTCTCTTTGTAGTCCTGCCTGATCCTCATCTGATTTAATTCTCTTCATTAACATCACATCATTTGCAAACAGGGACACTTCTGAGTCTATCCTTTCCATCATGTCATTCACATATAACAAAAATAGCACTGATCCTAGGACTGACCAATGTGGAACCCCGCTCGTCACAGGCACCCACTCTGATACCTCGTCACGTACCATGACTCATTGTTGCCTCGCTGTCAGGTATTCTCTGATCCATTGTAGTGCCCTTCCTGTTATACGTGCCTGATCCTCTAGCTTTTGCACTAATCTCTTGTGAGGAACTGTGTCGAAGGCCTTCTTTCAGTCAAAGAAAATGCAATCTACCCAACCCTCTCTCTCGTGTCTTACATCAGTTACCTTGTCAGAAAACTCCAGTAGGTTTGTGACACAGGATTTGCCTTTCCTGAATCCGTGCTGGCTGTCGTTAATAAGCTTGTTCTGTTCAAGGTGCTCCACCATTTCCACCTGATAATCTTATCCATGACTTTACATACTATACACGTCAGTGACACTTGTCTATAATTTACTGCCTCGTTTCTGTCTCTTTTCTTAAAAATGGGCACTACGTTTGCCGTCTTCCTTACCTCAGGTAGTTGTCTAGTTTCAATGGATGTGTTGAAAATTGTTGTTAGTGGCACACACAGAGTCTCTGCTCCCTCTTAAGGACCCACGGAGAGATGTTGTCCGGTCTCACCGCCTTTGAGGTATCAAGGTCACTTAGCAGCTTCTTCACCTCCTCCTCGGTTGTGTGTATTTCCTCCAACACTTGTTGGTATATTCCTTGTTGGTGTATCCATCTGTTCTGACATCCCCGAGTCCTTTCTGTCTCCACTGTAAATACTTCCTTAAATGTCATGTTGAGCTCCCCACATACTTCTTGGTCGTTTCTTGTGAGCTCCCAACCTTCTTTCCTCAGCCTGATTACCTGGTCTTAGACTGTTGTCTTCCTCCTGATGTGGCTATATAACAGCTTCGGGTCAGACTTGACTTTCGATGCTATGTTGTTTTCGTACTGTCGCTGAGCCTCCCTCCTTATCTGTGCATTCTCGTTTCTGGCTCTTCGACTAATCTCTTTATTTTCCTGGGTCCCTTGTCTTCTGTACTTTTTCCATTCTCTAGTGCATTTTGTTTTTGCCTTTCTACACTTTTGAGTAAACCAAGGGCTCGTTCTGGTCTTCCCATTATTTATGTTGCCTTTGGGAACAAACCTTTCCTCTGCCTCCTTGCATTTTGTTGTTACGTAGTTCATCATTTTGTTTACTGTGTGTGTGTGTGTGTGCGTGTGTGTGTGTGTGTGTGTGTGTGTGTGTGTGTGTGTGTGTGTGTGTGTGTGTGTGTGTGTGTGTGTGTGTGTGTGTGTGTGTGTGTGTATGCACTCGTCAGAAAGTTAATATGCATGACTTCTCTTCCAGTGTGTCTTTATATGTATCTGTGAAAAACCAAGTGAATCTTCCTCTAAATAATAAAGAAAAATATTCACACAGCGTGACCTGATTGGAGAGAGAGAGAGAGAGAGAGAGAGAGAGAGAGAGAGAGAGAGAGAGAGAGAGAGAGAGAGAGAGAGATGGATGTAGATAACAGCTTTAAGCTTGTATATAAAGTTAGGAAACCTTAAGCTAATCTTGAAAAACCATGTGTAAAAAAAATAGTAAAAAAAGAGAGGGGGGTGGAGATTAGCAGTTGAGAGCTGAGATAATGCGAGATGATCGAAGAAAAGAGTGAAAAGAATAGAAAAGATGTGACAGAGACAGAGATAATGGAAAAAGAGCCAAGGACGGGAAATATAAGATCGCAGAATAAATTTAGAACATATAAATGAAGCAAATATAACAAACTTAGTCATTTCCTGATTGAGTTAGGCAAGTATTTAACTCCCAGCTACCATCGTCTATGTCATCACCTCCCAGCAGATATTTCCTAGCAATGGCCTCCTAGCAACAGCCTCCTAGCAAAAACCTCTCACAGGAGTAAAAATATTGCCCCCCCCAAAAAAAAATTATTAACTCAAAACTTATGCCTAAAAGCTAAGTATCTCCGCGTGGTTAATTTATGCAAATTGTGCCCATCACCGTAAGAAAAACATTTCCTATAATGATGTGGGTGATAAGTAACTTTTGGAGAATAGAGATTCTTGCTAGTCTCAAGGTGGCACCATAGAGAGCCGTACCTAACCCGAGTGGCAAAACAAGAGTCTTGTCAACCTCAACCGTCACTGTAGACGACATATTCAACCTCTAGTGACATGCATAGAGGGCCTTGCCAGCCTCAGGTGACTTCATAGAAATTTTTAACAGCCTCAAGTGATAACACTGAGAGCCTTCACATCCTCCAATGGCACAAAAGAGAGCCTTCTCTTACCAGTGACTCCACAAAGAGAATTTTACGAGATCCCTACAGTTCTCCCTTAGGCATCAAAGCCTCAGAGAGAACTGTAGATAAACATAATAAAGGTGCAGTGTAAGCACCTAAAAGAAGATTCAGTGTAACCACATAAAGGACATGCAGTGTAACCACATAAAAGAAGATGCAATGTAACCACATAAAAGAAGATGCAGTGTAACCACATAAAGGACATGCAGTGTAACCACATAAAAGAAGATGCAGTGTAACCACATAAAAGAAGATGCAGTGTAACCACATAAAAGAAGCAGCAGTATAACCACATAAAAGAAGATGCAGTGTAACCACATAAAAGAAGCAGCAGTGTAACCACATAAAAGAAGATGCAGTGTAACCACATAAAAGAAGATGCAGTGTAACCACATAAAAGAAGCAGCAGTGTAACCACATAAAAGAAGATGCAGTGTAACCACATAAAAGAAGCAGCAGTGTAACCACATAAAAGAAGATGCAGTGTAACCACATAGTAGAAGATGCAGTGTAACCACATAAAATAAGATGCAGTGTAACCACATAAAAGAAGATGCAGTGTAACCACATAAAAGAAGATGCAGTGTAATCATATAAAAGAAACTGAAATAAAACCACACCAAAAGCAACTACAGGGTAACCACATTAAAAAAAAAGTCAGTGTAGCCCACAGTTGCAACTGCACTGCAGCAGCATCATTGCAGCTGCAGTGTAACCGCATCAAACTCGCCGCGTGTAAAACGAAACAGATCATTTACTCTCTGGGTAAATGAGTCGCAGCTAATTTTCAACGCGTGTAAAACAAGTCGTAAAACTGAGAGGATTTCCCACGACAACCTCGGAGGAATTTCGATTGTTTTTCCCCTCATAGGCAAGCCAGGGTCGTCAGTAAAGAACCAAGGGGTTCTAGATCCAAGGAATTAAAGCTCCCCTCCTTCCCCTTCCTTGTATTAAACAGGGTTACGTCTAATTAGCCAGGCGCTGTTTGCCTACCCCTGACCCCCTAGGGTTTTTGCGTTTCCTCAAGAATATAATAATAGTAACAATGGAAGAAATAATAATAATAATAATAATAATAATAATAATAATAATAATAATAATAATAAAAATTATAATAATAAAAATATTACAAATAATATAACAATAATAATTATAAGAGATGATGATGATAATAATAATAATAGTATAATAATAATAATAATAATAATAATAATAATAATAATAATAATAATAATAATAATAATAATATTATTATTATTACTAATACTACTACTACTACTACTACTACTACTACTACTACTAATAATAATAATAATAATAATAATAATAATAATAATAATAATAACCCGTTTAGCACTAATCTGTTATGTAGTCCAATGAACTTCAGTAAAAGACAATTGATACGGCGATGAGCTCTTAATCTGGGACACTGGAGCTTCCCATTCCCTTCCTCGACTAACGAAATCGTATTGACACGATTGCAAACAAACCATAACACGGGCGGGGATAGAACCCACGGTCAGAGAGTCATAAAACTTCAGACCGACGTGTTAGCCACTGGGCCAGCTGTCTACAATAAGATTCATCCAACTAGGTATATTTATACACCATAGGAAGGTTAGCATAGGCACCACTGTGACCACAAATGCAAGTTTTCACAGACGAATCTCCCGCCAGCGTAGCCGTGACGAACTCTAGCTCAGGTCCCCTCAAATTCCTCAACATGACTCACGAAATCGTAGTGACACGACTGCAAACAGTGGTGTCTGTGCTAACCTTCCTATGGTGTATAAATATGCCTAGTTGGGTGAATCTTATTGTAGCCAGCTGGACCAGTGGATAACGCGTCGGTCTAGAGTTTAACGACTCTCTGACCACGGGTTCAAGCCCCATCCGTAGTATGGTTTGCTTCCCCTTCCTCGGATCAAACCTGATTACCTCAAATTATCTGGGCCCAGCGCCTCTCCGAGAATATAAATAACAATACATCATCAGGAAAGAGGTGTCAGTATGGGTAAAAATATATGTTAATTAAGGAGGAGGAAATGACTGGTAGAGTGGAGTGGATGTCTCATCAGGGGACAAAATACACTCCATTTGTCAGTGCTGCCGACACGAAATAATTAGCGGGGCGAAGTAAATCGCGTTACGGAAATGAGCTGCAGGGTATTATTTTAGCCCTGGTAAACGACCTCGTAAAAATGGAAGGGATTCCTTGTGTGTGTGTGTGTGTGTGTGTGTGTGTGTGTGTGTGTGTGTGTGTGTGTGTGTGTGTGGAGATGAGCCACCACTGCTACCTTTCCCTTCTCTTTCTATCCCTCGTCATTTCCTCTTCTCCTTCCCCCCCCCCTCCTTCACCTTCCCCTCGTCATTGCTCTCCTCCTTTCCCTCCCCCTTCTCCCTTCTCCTTTACCCCCTTCACACCTTATATGTACAAGCCCACGCACACGAACACACACACACACACTCACACACACACACTAAACTACAGACCAGTGTCACTGACATGTATAGTTTGCAAAGTCATGGAGAAGATTATCAGGAGAAGAGTGGTGGAGCACCTAGAAAGGAATGAGCTTATCAACGACAGCCAAAACGCTTTCAGGGGCGGGAAATCCTGTGTCACAAACCTACTGGAGTTCTATGACAGGGTGACAGCAGTAAGACAAGAGAGAGAGGGGTGGGTTGATTGCATTTTCTTGGACTGTAAGACGGCGTTTGACACAGTTCCACACAAGAGATTAGTGCAAAAGCTGGAGGACCAGGCAGGGATAAGAGGGAAGGCACTTAAATGGATCAGGGAATACCTGTCAGGAAGACAGCAGCGAGTCATGGTTCGTGGCGAGGTGTCAGAGTGGGCTCCTGTGACGAGTGGAGTTCCACAAGGGTCAGTCCTTGGGCCGGTGCTGTTTCTGGTATTTGTGAACGACATGAGGGAAGGAATAGCCTCCGAAGTGTCCCTGTTTGCAGATGATGTGAAGATGATGAGAAGAATTCAATCGGACGAGGACCAAGCAGAACTACAAAGGGATCTGGACAGGCTGCAGGACTGGTCCAGAAATTGGCTCCTAGAGTTCAACCCCACCAAGTGCAAAGTCATGAAGATTGGAGAAGGACAAAGAAGACCGCAGACGGAGTACAGTCTAGGGGGCCAGAGACTACAAACCTTACTCAAGGAAAAAGATCTTGGGGTGAGTATAACACCAGGCACATCTGAGGCGCACATCAACCAAATCACTGCTGCAGCATACGGGCGCCTAGCAAACCTAAGAACAGCATTCCGACATCTTAATAAGTAATCGTTCAGGACCCTGTACACTGTGTACGTTAGGCCCATATTGGAGTATGCAGCACCAGTTTGGAACCCACACCTAGCCAAGCACGTAAAGAAACTAGAGAAAGTGCAAAGGTTTGCAACAAGACTATTCACGGAGCTAAGGGGTAGGTGCTACGAGGAGAGGTTAAGGGAAATCGACCTGACGACACTGCAGGACAGGAGAGATAGGGACGACATGATAACGACATATAAAATACTGAGAGGAATTGACAAGGTGGACAGGGACAGAATATTCCAGAGATGGGACACAGCAACAAGGGGACACAGTTGGAAGTTGGAGAGTCAGATGAATCACAGGGATGTTAGGAAGTATTTCTTCAGTCACAGAGTGGTCGGGAAGTGGAATAGTTTGGGAAGCGATGTAGTGGAGGCAGGATCCATTCATAGCTTTAAGAAGAGGTATGATAAAGCTCATGGTGCGGGGGAGAGTGATCCAGTAGAGACCAGTGAAGAGGCGGGGCCAGGAGCTATGACTCGACCTCTGCAACCACAACTATTTGAGTACAACTAGGTGAGTACAACTAGGTGAGTACAACTAGGTGAGTACACACACATACCAAACATTCTCACAAAAATTTGTTTTTCAACACCATGACACATTTCTCTCAGCGTAAACATTCCTTGTACAGCACAAGAGAGAAAATATATGTAAGTACATTAAAGTGAGGGAGGAAGAGAGAAAGAGAGAGAGGGAGCGTGAGAGAGAGAGAAAGGGAGGGAGATGTGCCCTGACAAGGGCACACGACTTCCTTAAATTAACCTTCATCGCTACTGACTACCACCAGTCCCCCCCTACCTCAACCACTATCACCTAAAACCCAAGGCCCCCCCTCCACCACAACCACCACCAGTGCTATCAACACCACCCTGTAGATGAATGGTTCAGAGAACCGACAAGTTGTTAAATTAGACACATATGCAACACTTGGGTATCTTTATTGAGGAAACGTTTCGCCACACAGTGGCTTCATCAGTCCAATACAAAGTAGAAAGTAGTAATAAGAGGAGGAGTTTGAGGTAATCAGTCCCTCGGCCTGGAGTCGATGTGTTCAGTCCATCAATCTTGAATTAAATACAGCATAAGGCAAATAGAAGTTGCTTATATACTGTAGACAGGTGAGATGAAGCAGGAGGAGGCGGGGTCATAGTGGTATTCATAGTGGTATTCATCTACATCCTGTCTGACACAGCAATTTTTTGGGATCTTGATACAAACGGATTCTTCAACATTTGTCCAAACCTTTGGACAAGGACCTACCTCGACTAGTGGATGATACCACTATGACCCCGCCTCCTCCTGCTTCATCTCACCTGTCTACAGTATATAAGCAACTTCTATTTGCCTTATGCTGTATTTACTTCAAGATTGATGGACTGAACACATCGACTCCAGGCCGAGGGACTGATTACCTCAAACTCCTCCTCTTATTACTACTTTCTACTTTGTATTGGACTGATGAAGCCACTGTGTGGCGAAACGTTTCCTCAATAAAGATACCCAAGTGTTGCATATGTGTCTAATTTAACAACACCACCCTACTACCAATGCCACCAACCTCCAGTCCAATACTCACCCAGCAAAAAACAAAGCCTGTAAGTCCATTCTAATTTGCATACTCACACTGTTGGTGTTTTGATGCGAATAGAAATAAAATACTTTGATTTGACATCTACTTCTAAAACAAACATAGCTTGCTGGTTTATTGGTTTAAGTGTTTTTCTCTTAAGCTGTAAGAATGACTTGCTTATTAGGATTAAAATCTATCGACTACATGATGGTCAATAAGACTGAGAATTACTTGTTCACCTCCTGTCGAGGAAATATTAATCTCTAAGCTAAAGGTTAAATTAAACTCTCAATATATATACACTGTGTATATATATAGTATATAGTGTATATACTCTGGGAGACATATACCCTTCAGCGTATGCATTGAGAGATATATACATCTCGTTGTATACACACCGTATGAGATATATTCTTTGTTTATTTTATGAGAGATAAAAATCTCTCAGTGTATATAACTGAGAGATAATACACCTCTCGGCGTATATACTCAATGAAAAGCAGTTCATTGACTCAAAATTCCTTTATTTATCTAGTGACAAATGTCTCGACAGATTGACGGTGTAAATCGAAGTCTTATATATAAAAATATTTACTCAATGTAGAGGTAAAGAGAATTAAGAAACAACTGACTAGATTCTTATCAACAATTTTTTAAATTACTTTGTGTTGATAATGTGGTATGTGGACTCGAACTTGGTTTTAGAATACCGAAAAGTGTATGAGAAAGACACATGTGCAACAAGTTGGGCATCGCCTGCTCAGCAAGATAGGAAATGAGAAGCCAAAATGATTCGACAGTGATGGTACCCAAGTGTTGCACATGGGTTAGCAAAGTGGCAGTCGTTATATCTTTACTACGGAGCATAAATTTTTAAACTAGCATCACTACTTCGTCCATTGGTGGTGATAGGCTTCACTCTAGCCGCAAATCACATGATCTGGTAATCATTTCTGATTCATGGTAAAGATTAGTTCACATGCCCTACTCTGAACACCCCGCGAGGCCGGGTGTTAACGTGAATATGGATTTGAACCAAATTTACCTTCATGTTCGCTAATGGATTAAGTATAAATTCTAGTTTCAAGACTTATTTTTCATCGTGGAGAAGAGGATGGCACTCCCACATCACCACCACCATACTACCCATACCACCCCATCATCATCCCGCCAACCACTACCACCATCCCACCAACACCACTATCCCTACCACCATAACTACCATCCCACCAACATTACTCCATCACATGGCTAATCATAGTTCGAACCCATATGACCGTTATGTTCACGAAATATATGTGCGTTTGTTTCCGTGATTTCACGAATGTGTATACTAAACGCCACGTTAGGATAAACCTAGTCAAACCCTGTTACAGGGCTCCTAAGATTTCTCTTCGTTTCTAACGTGGCAAGAAAAGCCGAAGATTTCCACCCCTGTGGCTTGTCTTTCATATGTGTTATATATATATATATATATATATATATATATATATATATATATATATATATATATATATATATATATATATATATATATATAATGTTCCGCAGTCTTTTTCCCCTTTATTTCAGCTGGCTACAGCAAACCCTCAACTCTTTTGTTTGGTGAACATGAAATTCCCTCATCTGAAGGTGTTCAGCAGGGTGATCTACTCGCTCCACTTCTCTTCTGTTTGGCAGTAAGAGAACTAACTTCCAGCCTACGCAGCGAGCTCAACATTTGGTACCTGGATGATGGCACTCTCTCGGGTACGGGGGAGTCCCTGTTAGAGGACCTACAATGGGTGAAGACACAGGGTGAAGTCTTAGGACTCATCCTCAATCCCTCAAAGTGTGAAATCATCACAACGAACCAGGAAATAATCAATGCTATGCGAATAATCCTCACAGAAGTCTCTACTACCACTCCATCCAACAGTACCCTCCTGGGAGCACCGCTGGGTCACCAGGCCATCGACACGGTCCTCAAGGACAAAGTGAATGACCTGAAAAGAATGGAGGAGAGAATAAGTGATCTTGATGCCCATGATTCCCTGTATCTCTTCACAAGGTGTCTTACTATGCCAAGACTCACTTACTTCTTGAGATGCGCACCCTCTTTTGACAACCCAACACTCAACGAGTATGAGTATGACGCACACCTGAGATCAACCTTTAAGAAGGCACTGAATCTGTCACTAGAGGATCGGCAATGGGAGCAGGCAACCCTCCCAGTGTGACTGGGAGGTATAGGGGTGCGCAAAGCAACGCAGGTAGCTTTACCTGCATTTCTGTCATCGTGTTTGGCTTCCTGTGGATTAGTTAAGAAGATTGTCCACGAACGCTTGAGAGGTGTGGTGGGAGCTCAAGACCCCAGGTTCATTGAAGCAGCCGTGCGGTGGGACACCCTTGCAGACTCCTCCAGTAGACCAGCTCCTCCCAAAGAGCACAAACAGTCCCACTGGGACAAACCGATTATGGAAAAAATTGCCAACACAATGCTCACCAACCCTTCAGGAAAGGAAAAAGCTCGTCTCCTAGCGGTGAAGGCACCACACTCAGGAGATTTCCTTCTAGCTGTTCCCAATTCCTCTCTGGGGACTCGACTCGACCCACAGGCCATTCGGACTGGTGTTGCTCTTCGCCTAGCCGCCACCATACTCACCGAACATAGGTGTATTTGCGGCAGGGCGACGGCTGATCAATTCGGACTTCATGGTCTCATGAGTCACACATCAGAAATGAAGTATGCTAGACATGAGGAGGTCAATGACATCATAAAGAGAAGCCTCGCCACAGTCCATTGCCCAGCTCAACGGGAACCCCAAGTGCCGAGGTCTGATGGAAGTCAAAAGCATCCTGATGGAGCCACTATGCTACCCTGGAAGGATGGTAAGCAAATTGCTTGGGACTACACCTGTGCTGCCACAATGGCAGACACCTACTTGCCATACTCCATAGCCGAAGGGGATGGAGCTGCCAGCCACAGAGAGACCCAGAAGACTCACAAATATGAAGGCCTTCCCCCTTGCTATAACTTCATCCCAATAGGGTTGGAGACCCTTGGAGCATGGGGCAAGTGTGCTCTAAAGTTTCTCAAAGAGCTGAGTGAAAAACCCATCATAGAAACCAAGGACCACAGGGCGACAAGCTTCATCTTTCAGAGACTCAGTGTTGCGATCCAGAGGGAAAATGCCTGCAGCATTCTGGGCATGCGGCCCACTGCCGGGGAGCTGGACGAAGTATTTGACATGTAGCTCTGAGTTGTTATCTATGTTGTTTTACTCCATATTGTATTCTTGTCAATGTATTTTGTCAATGTATTTTATCTTTAAATAAAGTTTATACACAATGAAAAGATGGGGTTGTAGGGGAAGTGGAATATTCAAATGGCTTCAGAAATAAATCTAAATATTCTTCCTTGAAGCCTTTTTATCCATTTATCTTATATATATATTATATATATATATATATATATATATATATATATATATATATATATATATATATATATATATATATATATATATATATATATATATATATATCGTAACCATGAACGACTGGTATTTAATCAATAACAACACTGCGACTAGCCGAGGACTCGAACCCGTCGTTTTGGCCTGCCACATGGTTAGCGAAAATCACATGACGCTTTAACCCACATAATCACTCAATCCTACAAGAATCATGCACCCAGCAGAGCTAGGTGTTTTACCGTGATCCAAGGACATACGGTGGTGTTGTCACTAGCAGTTTAGTGATAGTACAGTATTAGTAGCTTATAACCATTACTGAGTCACGAGCCTTGCACGTGACCATTGGCACTTCCCACTTCCTGTACTTGGTGACCATTTACTTAATATCGGAGATAACAAAGTCTTCTCGACCCTAGATTTGTTACAAAGGTTTTGGCAAGTCTCTCTTCACGAGGACAGCCAAGAGCTAACCGCATTCTCCACTCCAATAGGTCATTTCCACTTCCTCCATATGGCCTTCGGTTTAAGATCCTCCCCTATCACATTCTCGAGGCTCATGACCAATATCTTTAGAGGCCTCATAGGTAACGCACTTATGGTGTACTTAGATGTACCAGGTGTTGCACACCCTGGTATGGATTGTTCTGTGAAACAAGCCAGATTGAAATACTTTTGGCCTCGTATGTCAACTGATATTACCGAGTATGTTAAGAAATGTAGTATCTGTATGCAACATAAAGGCAATGTTAGTGGTCCTAATCCAATCCAAGTGTTTCCAACTACTAGTGAGCCATGGGAAAGAGTTGCACTAGATCTGTTGACTAATTTCCAATGTTCCTTCAAAGGAAATAAACATCTGTGTGTGATGGTCGATCATTTTACCAGATATTGTGAGTTAGTGCCTATTGCAGATAAGACTGCTGATACAGTAGCTAAAGCGTTCAAGGAACGTATAATCTGCAGACATACCACCCCTAAGTCCCTAATAACAGATAATGGAGGTGAATTTTGTAATAAGATTCTAGAAAACTTGTGTACTTTGTACAAGATTACAAAATCGACCATTGTCCCTCACCATCCTGCCAGTAATGGTTTAGCGGAAAGAACTAATAAGAAAGTCCTTGATGTCTTGAGAGCAACCATCAATCCCAATAGTGCAACCTGGGATGAAGTTATACCTGATGTTCAGTGTGCAATAAATTCTGCTTATAATGCTTCCATAGGTGACACCCCACATTATGCATTGTATGGTGTTGATAAGCGTTTGCCTTATGAGTTGTTATATTCTAATCCGAAACCAACTTACAATCGTGATGATTTCATTGCAACTCGTACCAGTCAAGCTCAGAGTGTTTTCAGACGAATCCATGAAACACTTCATAAGTCAACAGCAGAATTTACAAGAGTAACTAATACTCGAGCCAAACCGACCAAAGTTAAAGTAGGTTCGAGAGTTATGCTGACTAACTTTAATAAAACTTCGGCAATGCCAAAACTCGACCAAAAGTTTGTTGGTCCTTACCGAGTAGTCGAACATATTAATGGCAATAAGTATAAGGTTAGAGAAATTAGTACAGGTCAGTATAAAGAATCGCATTTAGATCATATGAAGTTAGTATGCGATGAGGATGAGGTCCGTGACAACCAGACAAGCGAGATAGACTCTGACAATTCTCCTGTTGCTGTACCCTCTTCCTCTAATGATCAGTCAGATGATCAACCTGAATGTCGTTATTCCATACATACACGACAAGTGTTGAGAAATCCTCAAGTATCAGTTGTGAACACCAATTTAGATCCTCTTCAACCAGAAATTGAGTTACCAATTGCAACAGAGTTGATCCTCCCAGAGATGACAGTCATTCAGCATATGTCAATCTCACCCTAGCAGAGTTGGGGTTAAATGTAAATAACCTGTATAGATAAATAATGTAGTAATTGTATTTCAACTGTGTGTTACAATATCAACTTAGTATTATTCAAGAAATTTTGTTTTGTGTGTTCACGTTCTCTCCGAGTTCTGAGATTTAACAGTGTAGATTCGAGTGCACCGGATCTACCTTGTCTGTTAATCACTAAATTCCTTGTACATATATTTCCTCAGAATCTGTAGATCACATGAATACAAATCAATTGATCAATTTTTTTTATCTCTTATATTATAAGATTCTAACATTGAGCTCATTAATTCCTATGAATCATGATATATCATATAGTACTGTATATTGATTTCTATCACGTTAATATCCATGTGTAGTATAATGTTCAACTGTTGTGTACTTTGACATTGTATTCAGTCCAGAGCCGTACGCCTGTTGCCTCTAGTTTGTATTACCTGAATGTCGGGACGACATACGTAACTTAGCCGAACTGTCACTAGCAGTTCAGTGAGAGTACAGTATTAGTAGCTTATAACCGTTACTGAGTCACGAGCCTTGCACGTGACCGTTATATTCTTGATGACCTAAGCAGTGTCAAAGGTCAGTCTTCAAATATGAATGCCCCTCAGCCCTTCTAGCATCAGTTACCATCGAGTGGCAGAGTAGTCAGGTTATGCATATAGGCTCTCTGGTACTCCCATATATCTGACTCCAACACAGCAAGTAACAAACCAAGCTCGTCTGTATTATACCCAATCTACGAAAGACCACCCACGATAGTGTGGGTGCCTCTGAGCTAATTTCATTCTACTCCCCGTTTGGTGTACTAGCCTCCACGAGCAGTATTTACATTATTACAACTCGTTCGTGGTTAGAAAACTTACCTAACCTTACTATAGCAAGCGCAATTTAATTTAGCCTAATCCAACTAAATATATTTTAAGATAAGTTTACAATAATTTAAAATAAACAAACATAATGAAATATATTTTTTTCGTTAGGTTCAGAATGATTTTTGCGAAATTATTGGATACAGAAATTTTCGCTTGCCTTATTCGGCAAGAAGAGAGTTGCTATTTTAGCCAAAATCGTAAGTTTTACCTATTTGGCACGACATATATATATATATATATATATATATATATATATATATATATATATATATATATATATATATATATATATATATATATTCTATTTTTTTCCAAATAAAACATCTGTGTTCATAAATCGATGAAGATTTGTTTAAAAACTATGAAAAAGTCCCTATTTTCTCTCAGTTTTCAAAAAAGGTCACCCCTAAATAAAAACTATGAATCACCATATATTTACGTTACTAATAAGTAGAAACTCAGAAAATTACAAATTGGCATCAAGTGACAGTGGTAGTGAATGTGAATGGAGCGAGTATGAATATGAAGATGAAAGTACTACTCCAGCAACCAGAAAACACAACAAAAGTAAAGTTGCAACCAATTTGGTGACATCCACAAAAGTATCAACCAGTAAAGCCACCAAGATGTGCAAACAGTTGTCATGTGATGGCACTGACATTCCTACAGCAGTCAAGCAGCAATTTACAAGTCAACATACAAAGAGGCTGCTAAATTGAAGGAGCAAATTATTGAAAAGTTACAAATGGAAGAATGGTCTTTACATTTCCATGGAAAGCGCATTGAGGAAACTGAGTATCAGGTAGTAGTACTTAAAAATGAAAGAATCGAAGTAAAACTGGATGCAATACATTTGGAAGATGGCGAGGCTGAAACTATTGCTGAAGGAATGGTAAAAGTTATTGATGAATACAACTTATGGAATGCAATAAAGATGATCATTGCTGATACAACAAACGTTAACACAGGGAAAAGAGTGGAGCTGTTGTTAAACTGCAACGAATGTTCTCAGAAAAGGGGATTAGCAAACCACAATTTATCAGTTGTCAGCATCACGTTCTGAACAGGATTCTCCGTTTGGTAATGGATGAAAATCTTGGTGCTAAAACCAGTTCTCCAAACATCGAGTATCCATTTGTATCCCAACTGGTGAAGAATTATGAGGAACTAAAGGCACAGTTTGTTAATGGAACAGAAGAGATCCTCCATAAATCAGGATGGAGAGATGATATGAAGTTTTTGTACCATCTAACACGAGTGTTTAGATTCTTTGAAGAAAAAGGTCACTTTCCTTTGATTAACTTTCAGAAAATTCCAAACATCAGAATGTGAGGTGGAATTCAAGAGTAATTCTAGCTATTCTTGCATTCATTCTTATACCTACAAGACGGAAGACTTTGGAGAAGATAAGCAGATTCATTTCACACACCTGAGCAGATTATTGGTTTACTGATCAGATGTGCGATGAAAATGACCAAGAATTTGTCAGAAATATTGAAACCTTACAAAAAAGCACTGAACTCATTGAAAAATCACTGGAAGCAGGAGCCGTCCGCACTCAATATACCAAGAAGTAATCAGTGTGTTGAACGTGCAATCAAAGTTATGCAGGAACTGTATGTTGCTGTAGAAACAAAAACAAACTGAAACTTCGGTTTATTCTAAGCAATAAGTAGTAATATATGAACAAACATGATAACAATGATGCTGTAAGCTGTTTTATTTGTTATTAATATTACATGCAATATGCATTCAAGTTACTTGTTTTCGTTACTCGTTTTTTTTTCATTTAGGCGTTGACATTTTTTTAAAAAGGTATTGAAATGAAAGGTAATTTCTTTGCATTTAGGCAAAAAATACATCTGATTAAGGTTTTAGTTTCTTTGGTTTAATTTTAAATAACAAAGTTAAACGTATAAAATTTGAAGTATATATAATCCATTTAATACATATATATATATATATATATATATATATATATATATATATATATATATATATATATATATATATATATATATATGCGAGTAAATTCATAAATATAACTAGAAATTTGTGCATGAA
The DNA here is from genome assembly GCA_009830355.1 of Cherax destructor. Lineage (NCBI taxonomy): Eukaryota > Metazoa > Arthropoda > Malacostraca > Decapoda > Parastacidae > Cherax > Cherax destructor. Next base: position 200,086 of record WNWK01001120.1, on the reverse strand, counting down.
AACACTATGAATTCCACCAACGATTCCAGTGCCCATGTATAACAACTCGATTAAAAAAAATAAGAGGCTCGAAAACTGAACATTCATTGAAAACGTTTGCTGTCCTTGCCCAATTAGAATGCAGCACTGGATGTTTGCTCGGGCTCGATTGGCCGTCTCTCCAAGCAGCAGACCATTGTTTTCTATCTGGGGTAGACAATATTTTCTGTTTTCCGGCAGCCATTAGAATGCAGCATACGATGCTTATCCTGGCCTGATTGGCTGTCTCCCGAGAGGAAAGACTCGTGTTTTCTCTCTGTAAACTACAATGTTTTTGCTCGGGCGATCTTCCTCAGCCGATGATGATAGAGAATATGTGTGTGTGTGTGTGTGTGTTTAACAGTATCACGAATATTTTAATAGGCTGTAACTCTTAAAATGATTTTAAATTAAATATTGAAGGCTGTATAATAATTTTTTTTGCAACTACTAAGAGCATCTTTATTATTTTAAAGACATGCCATAGACTCGCCTCCAATAGGTATTACAATAGGTATTAAAGAAATATATAATTAAAAATGTATCAGTCCCAACATATTTAAAAATTTCTATACTGAATTCCAGCTCGATTAAAATTGATTTAATTTAAACTCTTCAAAACTCATTGTCTTTACGTGCATAATCATTTAAAAACACATTGAATTTTTAACAATTTACGTCTTCTCTAATTCATCACGTATTCTTAACAAACTAGCATTCAATGTAGAGGCTAAACACGGAGCGTGGTAAAAAAAAACATCAAGCAGGACAGAAAAAATAAGCATACACACATAAACACTCATACAAAGCCTATCACACACATACACAAAAAAAAACTCACGCAAACACACGTACGCGTATACACGCACATGCACGCAAAGTAATACATCAACATTAACCTCGTACAGTGTACCCCGAATCTAAAAGAAATATTCTGCGGATTTGTAACTGAAACATTATTGCGATTATTAATACGTCTTCGTAATGTAGGCTTTGTAATCTATTTTCTGCGTTAAAGGAAAAGGTTATAGAAGTTAATAAGTTATTTGTTTTGCTCTGAGTACAGCTTTATCAAGTGACTGAGTGATAGGGTCAAAACATCTGAATGGACAAAACTTTTAATAGAACGAAACACAGTAATAGCAAAAAAAAAAAATGTTCTATATCTTCGTCTTTTCTTCACAAAATATTATACAAGACCAGACTATTTCAATATACACAGCATCACTCGTTTTACCCAAGAAAAACCTGTTGACCATTCATCTCTGTGAGTTAAAAGTTATCTTTTACTTATTTACTCCAGAGTGACCGTAGGTCATTAGCCTGTTGGATCCGGTTGCTTGCTGAAGTATGTTACTTCAGTGACGCTTGGCTGAACCTCCAGAAATTACTCTGGCGGCTGGTAGGTTATGTGGATAACGGGGAGTCTCGGGCGTTAAGCTTGACTAGTGGTTCACTGAATGCTTGTAACTATCTATCATTCGGGTCCAGATATCCACAAGTGAGGTCATAGATACTTTCTACTTTTATCCCGTTCCCACACCTGTCTCCTCGTGTGCACCTACCTTATATTAACCTTTGCTAATCATTTCATTGCTGATGGGAACTATGACTTTGTCGACACGTCTTACTGAAGTCTTTGCCTGACTTCATCTATACTTTCACCACTTTGCAATGTGCCTCGCTCACTCCACGCTCAGGTTGTTAAGTTCAGTTTGAGATGGCTGTAAAGCTTTATTACTCCTAAGTCACTCAACTAGTGTCGTTGACCTCGAACGCAATTATACTATACTTCTACTGCATAAACTCTCGTTCATCGCTTACTGCCGGGGTCAGAACTCTGTTCGCCATTTTTTTGTGTATTTCTGTTAATTTTTCGTTCAATGTTTGTTTCAGTTAGGATTATCGTTCATGAATGTGTTTTTTATTATTAAAATATTTTAATTAAAGTTTGGTGTAGCATTTTCCATCTTCAATTCACCCTTCTTGATTATCTTTTCTATTTATATGTTTATAACGGAGTAGAAATGGATCGACCCTGAAGGTTCGAAGTCATATTCTTTCAGTGTCACATGTTTATCTCATCTTTACTCAGTGTCTTACTTATTTCCATATTTCATGTCAATCCTGTTGTTGAATCAGTTGATTCATATCACATCATTCTTACATGTTAAACATTATTTATTCATATTACACGTTTTTTTCGATATGTCTTACAAACCCTACATAGAAGGCTTTAAAAAAAAAAAATCAAGCCTATAGATCTTACCCCCTTCCTAGCCACAGGTCCGTCTGAATCCATGGCAGTCACATCATATCAAGATTTGACAATTCTTCACTGGCCCGCCCGTTACACTCAGAAATGCCTGAAAAAAAATCTTCCAGTTAGTCCTTTTGTCTTATCCCAATTCAGCATCACTTACATTTTTTTTTTAATTTCTCAGTACATGGTAGTCTGACATTTAGCTCAGAAAATTTCTTTAGTTAATGAAAATTGCGTACTGCTTCATTGTCTTATATTGGTCTTCTTTTTATTATTATTATTATTATTATTATTATTAATATTATTATTATTATTATTATTATTATTATTATTATTATTATTATTATTATTATTATTATTATTATTATTATTATTATTATTATTGTTATTATTATTATTATTATTATTATTATTATTATTATTATTATTATTATTATTATTATTATTATTATTGTTGTTGTTGTTGTTGTTGTTGTTATTTTATTATTATTATTATTATTATTATTATTATTATTATTATTATTATTATTATCATCATTATTATAATTATTACACGTGGTATTTTCTTCTGCTTTCCTACAGCTCTGCTGCCAAATAGGAGCTTTCCTATATCCATTCAATATCTAAATCTAAATTTGTACTGTGATCTCGAGGCTTTTGTAGCGTTGGATCTCACTGTAAAAAGTTATTTGGTTCTCAGCTGGATCCTTTATACGTCCAATATTGGAATTGGGGGAGAACATTTTTAATGCCCGTAGCTGAGTGGTAACCTTGATCACGAAGAAAAAAAAAAATAGAGACGATTTCACATATAGAGCTTATCCGGGGGGGAAGTGAACTCAAAATTCCAGGGTAGCAACTTAATACCATTTCCCTGTTGCAAATGGTACTAAGTTGCAAATGATACGTATGCAACACTTAGGACATTTTCTTAGACGTTTCCCTCCTTAGGGGCTTACTTTGTGCATTTAAAACGCCATTGTTGGCGATATGTTGCCTAATTAAAGTGACATAAATACTACTTCTGTTCTAAGAAATTATAGAAAATTTCCTCTAGAACCTCGATATCTTCACCTATCATCCCTCCTGGAGGGAGGGAAGGGAAGGCAGGGGAAGGGAAAGTGCCTTAATGCTAGTGAAGGGAAGAGAAGCAACCTTTCCTTGGATGAAAAACATGATTGCTTCCCATTCCCCAGGACCTTCATCACCCTTGTGGATTTAGTAATTTTCTAGGAATTTAAAAATAAGAATAAGAAGAAGAAAAATAAGAATAACAACAACAACAATAATAATAATAATAATAATAATAATAATAATAATAATAATAATAATAATAATAATAATAATAATAATAATCACAATAAAAATAATTATAAAAAGGAATAATAATAATAATATAGATGCTCAGATCAAGACAGATTATTTCGGCTATTTTGGGTTCAAGAGGTTCAAAATATATTTTGCGTTCACATGTTTCGCATTTTATAAAAGGATATTCAAATTGACTCATGCTTTCGTTTGAGAATCATATAATGGAATGAGTCAGATCAGTGTATCTATAATTATTATTATTATTATTATTATTATTTATTATTATTATTATTATTATTATTATTATTATTATTATTAAACACTCTTATATGGGTGTGAAGCATGGGTGGTGAATGTTGCAACAAGGAGAAGGCTGGAGGCAGTAGAGATGTCATGTCTGAGGGCAATGTGTGGTGTGAATATAATGTAGAGAATTCGCAGCTTGGAAATTAGGAGGAGGTGTGGGATTACCAAAACTATTATCCAGAGGGCTGAGGAGGGGTTGTTAAGGTGGTTCGGACATGTAAAGAGGAAGGAACAAAATAGAATGACTTCAAGAGTGTATAAATCTGTAGTGGAGGGATAGCGGGATATGATTCGGCCTAGGAAAAGTTGGAGGGAGGGGGTAAAGGAGGTTTTGTGTGCGAGGGGCTTGGACTTCCAGCAAGCATGCGTGAGCGTATTTGATAGGAGTGAATGGAGACAAATGGTTTTTAGGACTTGGCGTGCTGTTGGAGTGTGATCAAGGTAACATTTATGAAGAGATTCAGGGAAACCGGCTGGACGGACTTGAGTCCTGGAGATGGGAAGTACAGTGTCGGCACTCTGAATGAGGGGTGTTAATGTTGCAGTTTTATAACTGTAGTGTAAGCACGCCTCTGTCAAGACAGTGATGGAGTGAATGATGATGATTGTTTTTTCTTTTTCGAGCCACCCTGCCTTGGTGGGAAACGGCCGATGTGTTAATAAAAAAAATGATAAATAATTATTATTATTATTATTATTATTATTATTATTATTATTATTATTATTATTATTATTATTATTATTATTATTGTTGTTGTTGTTATTGCTGCTGTTGTTATTATATTCATGTGGAAGAGCTGAACCAGAGGTCAATGCAACGAAAATTTAATTGAAGCGAAACTCAACAAGATTTTTTTATTTTGTTTTCTGTGATGCAATTTGCCGTGAGTCCGGTGGGGCGGCCGCGTAAACGCCGATTCCGTGTTTCAGTTGAACTACACACGTTGCATCGTGTTCGGCGTGAGGGTTATAAAATGTGCTCCCTGCCTGTCAATGCAGCTCTTCCGAAAAAAAAGAAACTCTTTAATTTTAAACACTTAGGGACGCTGCGACCGTAGAGAGAGGCAGGAGGAGAGAGTTCCAGGTAATCAAAAGATAACATGGCGTCCTGCCACCAGTTGTTTTAACTGGAAGTTGTTCAGCACGCTCAGGGTCCACGTACAAATTACAGCGGCGTTACACAAATAACTCACGAAATCGTAATGACACGCTTGCAAACAAACCATACCACGGGCGGGGATAGAACCCGCGATCAGAGAGTCATAAAACTCCAGACCAACGTGCTAGCCAGCTGGCCCAGTGGCTAGCGCGTTGGTCTGGAGTTTTATGACTCTCTGATCGCGGGTTCTTTCCCAACCTGTGGTATGGTTTGTTTACACAAATAACCCACACATAGGAGAGAGGGCCTTAGGACGGTGTTTCGGTCCGACTTGGACCATTTACAAAGTCACAGTGTGACTTTGTAAATGGGGTTATTTGTGTGTTGTTCTAGTCACGGTATTGTGCCTTCTTCTTATTTACAGCGGCATACATGCTCAGTGAGGTGAGTATCTCTCAGTGTACACATATAAACAGGAGGTTGTTTCAGTGTGTATATATATATATTCCGAGTGGCGTGTGTGTCTCTCACGGCATGCTTAAGTTATTTTACACAACAAAATAATACAATACCACACCATTTCGTACTTAAAATTTACAAATTGGTGCTTATAGACCCCTATAACAATTGGAACAGTTTTCCCTCGTACCAGTTATGGCAATTTGAAGCTTTCTCAAGTTATCACATTTTAACTAAAGTTAGGAAAGGTCTATGTATATGAAATTGAGCACACAGCACCTGAAGTTGCACTTGCCATGAGTGCAAGAAACTTTCCCTATCTACAGTACACAAACGATGAAATTTTGAAGTAAATCTGAAGTTATAAACGAGGAAAATGGACGAAGAAAAATAATTGAGCAACCACTTAGAGGTATTCCTTCTGGTATATCTAATGACCACCAAACAGTCGATAGGCTTTAAATCTGATAAATAATTTCTTGCCCAGAATGACCCACACGGAGTTAGCGTTGCTTCACATGTAGATAAGCAAATACTAATTTGTAAGCTTCAAGGAAAGAGATCAAGCTGGTCAGACTCTCCAGGGTTTCCAGGTAGACCAATCCACTTCTCAGTGTTGAATGGGCAATTCCTTCTGGCACCGAGGGATATTTTGTTATTCAAGTGTGTGTGTGTAGTTGGGCATATTGTTGCCTGCCAGATCTTGAAAGCTTGGCTGCAGTAAGGTCCTTGGTGAAATTAAATTTAGTATTCATTCCTGTATACCAGCGCCCACTTTATTGACGTAAGAATCTTTGATTGGAAATTGCCAACATGCTTAGTGAACCGTTTATCATCGAGACCATGTGGGTTAAAGCACATTCATCATCGCCCTCCCTCTCTCTAGCTGATTTTTCTAGAAAGGAACAGCATAGTTGTCCAGTGCTGAGCCACTGAGCTTCAACATATCCGCCCGGATTTCAAAGGGGAAGACAATGTTCTTCCCGGCATCGAAAACTCAAGTCTGGCAAAACCTGTTTCCTTAAGAACCTTTAGAGATATTACCAGGCCAAGACTCCAAGAGCACATAGACTCCCAGAAACCACTTATCTCCATTCATTTTTATGTACCATACTTATTCCTTGTGTCTGTTCAAGCCGATACCTTTCATGACCTCTTTCACACTGTCTTTAGGTTAGGTTAGGTAAGATTTGTCAGGAAAAAGGACAAGGGTTTTTTGACGAGGGTCTTAGTCATAAGATGACCCGCCGCTAGAGCTTTTGGTCATCTGACCGAGGCCTTCCGCTGTTTTACAGGTTCACCCTTATACAAATTAAAGTTATATTGTAGTATGCTCTCCTTCCAGTTGTTTCTCGGTTGTCCCATACACCTCTTTCAATCCTCGTTTGATTGATTACGATATCCTTATCAACCTTGTCGGTGGCCCGTGACATGGTTGGCGAAAGCTCTCGCTTCACACGGTGAGGGTCCGGGTTCGATTCCCGGCGAGGGTTGAAACACTGGGAGTGTTTCTTATACCATTTATCTATTATCACCAATCAGTATAAAATGGGTACCTGGGTGTTAGTCGACTGGTGTGGGTCGCATCCCGGAACAAAAATTGACATAATTTGCCCGAAATGCTCTGCATAACAAGCGGCTTTCTATACAGTAGTACGTCATTGATGTCAGCTAGGCCTGTATACCTTGTACATGTACTTGTAGAAATAAAGGTGCTATACTATTATTATTATTATTATTATTATTATTATTATTATTATTATTCTCGATTCTTTCTACATGACCAAAGGATTTCAAAAGCACCTTACTCATTTATGAATATGTGTTTATATAAATCCCAGAGTTTTCTATTTTCTTCCATCCTTAGTCTCAGTATATTATGCTCAATTCACAATGATATTGGACAATACATTTCATCCAGTTCCAGCCATCCACTTCACTGTGACAGAGAACCATGCTTTACACCGATCCAAAAACATCGAAACATTGTAATACATTCCCGAATTATAAGCCAATAACAAACTTGTTTCCCACCAAAGACTTCTCAGCACCCCACCATTTTCCTCTCCTTCAACTACTGCATGTGGAACCTTCATTGATCCATCGTCTCATCTACTGATACATCCACTCCCAAGTATCTTAAAACATTCAATTCTAAGCTCTTCATATTTCCATTCTAACCTTTATTATTATCATTTCTACCTATTTCCACCCTCTTCACATTTTTCTGCATTCATTTTCAGATACCTGCTTTCCTCTTAAGAAATTCCTCTTAGGAAATTTTCAGACTCTTCAATTTCTCTTACATAAATTTCGGATGCATGCGTTTCTCTCTCTCAGTCTCTATCTGTCTGTCTGTCTGTCTGTCTGTCTGTCTGTCTGTCTGTCTGTCTGTCTGTCTGTCTGTCTGTCTGTCTGTCTGTCTGTCTGTCTCTCTCTCTCTCTCTCTCTCTCTCTCTCTCTCTCTTTCTCTCTCTCTCTGTCTCTCATTCTGTTTCTCATTCTCTCATACATATATCGAAAACAAATTGAACAAATGCTTCAACTGTGGTTTAATTAAAAACATTTTTCATCTGCTCTGAAAATTTATTAAGTTTAAAAACTCAAAAAATACAATAGAGAGAGAGAGAGAGAGAGAGAGAGAGAGAGAGAGAGAGAGAGAGAGAGAGAGAGAGAGAGAGAGAGAGAGAGAGAGAGAGAGAGAGAAAGAGAGAGAGAGAGAAAGAAACAGAGACGGGTTGCAGGACAATTGGAGATGGGTGTTGAAAAGTGTGGAATGGGCGGTGGTAGGTGGTTAAATTAGTGGTGGACAGTGGTAGGCGGGTGGTGGGCGTTAGGTGGGTGGCAGAAAGTGGGCTATGGAGGCAGGGAAAGTGACATCAAAGAAGGAAGACAATGGGCATGAAAACATTGACAATCAAGTGACAACAAACGAAAGGAACAAATACGAGAAATTGATAAAGTAGAAGAGGATGATTGAAGACGAGAGAATAATAAAAGAGGAGGGGGTCATAAAAAGAGAAGAGAGGATGGTAAGAGAGGAGACACTGACGAAAGAGAAAAATATTACTCTTACCTGAGGTTAGGTTAGGTAAGGTTTGTCAGGAAACAGGACAAGTGTTTCCTGGTCATCTGACCGAAGCCTTTCGCTGGCTTACTAGTCCAGATAATTTATTCCTTGCTCCTCTCTCACACTGGAATATTTACTTAGAATTCAACTGACATAGCGAGTTCCCTTCTAACCTACAAAATAGAAATAGAAACTATATGACAAAAATTGACCTAATTTGACGTTTTGCTCAATCATAGATCATTACCAAGTCGCGAAGTGATAGTGGTCCAGCTCGTGGGTTAGTGGGGAATTGTTCCAACCACGGTATTGTAGCTTTAATAGGTCCAACCACGTTATTGTGGCTTTAATAGTTCCAACCACGGAACAGTGGCCTTTATTGTTCCAACCACTAAATATATGTATATATATATATATATATATATATATATATATATATATATATATATATATATATATATATATATATATATATATATATATATGTGTGTGTGTGTGTGTGTGTGTGTGTGTGTGTGTGTGTCGTGCCGATTATGTAAAACTGGTCAATTAGCAAGAACTCATCTAAAATTATGTCCTTTCTAAAATTTTCTCTTGTACGTTTAAAGATATATTTTTTTCATTTATGTTAATGAAAGAATTTATAATTTTGTACCAAGAGAAACTTTGAAAACCTACCTAACCTTATTACAACAAGCGCAATTTAATTTAGCCTAACCCAACTAAATATATTTTAGATACGTTAACATTAATTTAATAATAAACAAACACAATGAAATATATTTTTTTCGTTATGTTCAGAATGATTTTGGCGAAAATATTTCATACACATATTTTCACTTGTCTTATATGGCAAGGTGAGCGTTGCTATTTAAGCCAAAATCGCAAGTATATATATATATATATATATATATATATATATATATATGAATATCAAAATGGCATACAATACCGACAAGTTGGTAAGACACATAGGCAACATTTAGGCAACTTTATTCCGAAACGTTTCGACTACACAGTAGACTTCTTCAGTCGAGTACAGAAAGTAGACAGGAGCTGCAGAGATGTGAAGACGATGTAATCAGTCCATCACCCTTGAAGACGTAGATTTGAGGTGGTCAGTCCCTCAGCCTGGAGAAGAATTCTGTTTCATAGTCTGAAACACTGTTTCAGACTATGAATATATAAGAAGAATCTTAAAATACATAAGAAGTATACATAAGTAGGATCTTAAAATACATAAGAAGAATCTTAAAATACATAAGAAGTATACATAAGTAGGATCTTAAAATACATAAGAAGGATCTTAAAATACATAAGAAGTATAGATAGGAAGGATCTTAAAATACATAAGAAGTATACATAAAAAGGATCTTAAAATGTAATTAAATATATATTAAGAAAACATATAAATAATGTTGTCTATAAATTTCGATATCTAACCTAGTTTCTTTTTCTTCTTCTAAAGAGGACCTCAGTTAAAGGTCTAGATATAATACAGACAAAATTCATTTATGTATTTCCCTGGTCTACATGTGTGTATACTTTACGCATACTAAAAAATAAACTTACGAAAGAAAAGGGCCGTATGAAAAAAAAGTAACGATGGGGCTCACTTTTAATGGTAAATAAAATAAAATAAAAAAAAACAGTGAAAAGAAAACCTGGACAAAGGGTTCAAAGAATAAGTAATGAAAACACGTCAAAAAATGGAAATTTAAAAAAAAAAAAATGGAATGCCTTCGGTTCGTGCACCCCCCTTCCCCTCCCCCTCCCGCCTTTTCCCCAACCTTTCCTCTAGACTCAGAATGAAAAAAAATCGTATATTTCTGTGGCTATTTCCACGGCGCCGTGGAACTAGCGGGCGGCGCTACTGACACGGCTGAAACTGGAAGGAATCACCTTTCTTAAATATATTACGAAGCTGAATGGTCTGTGACCGGACCGCAGGGGTCTGCTGACCGGGTCGCGGGGGGTCTGTGACCGGGTCGCGGGGTTCTGCTGACCGGGTCGCAGGGGTTTCCTGACCGGGTCGCAGGGTTCTACAGGCTGGACCGCGGGGTCTGCTGACCGAGCCGCGGGGGTCTGTGACCCCCCTAAATCGACTCTGGGTAATAGTGGCTAAACCGAGCACCTGAATACCCTAATGTTGACCAGGAGTGAAAAAGTCGCGTAGGAGAGCGACACGGTTCTCATAAAACGTTTTGCCCTGAAAGCTAATTTTAACAAGAATAAAATCCAAAGTGGCCGGTGAACTTGCTCTGTCCGAGTATCTTTCATTTACCATATTATTATTATTATTATTATTATTATTATTATTATTATTATTATTATTATTATTATTATTATTATTATTATTATTATAATATTAGTATTGTTGTTGTTGTTGTTGTTATTATTAATTATTTCAGGGAGAAGCACTAAATCCTTAAGGGTTATGCATAGCCTGGAAAATGGGAGAAGATATCCAGTGCTATTCAGATACTATCCAGTTCTATTCAGAGCTATTCAAATACTATCCAGTGCTTTTAAGATAGTATCCAGTTCCATTCAGATACTATTCAAAGCTATTCAGATACTATGCAGTGCTATTCAGATACTACCCAGAGCTATTCAGATACTATGCAGTGCTATTCTAGGAAGGGGAGGGTTGTTTCAGTTTCTTACTCCAGCAGGCCAACACGGGCACCAAAGCGTTCCCCCATTTTTCTTCTGACGGGGTTAATGTACAGAAGAAAACACAGTAAAAGGCAGAGAAGTTTTACGCCGACAGGGAAGAGGAAGAGAAAAATTGGCTGGAAGCGAATAAACTGGGCATCACCAGAGGTGTGGCAGCCGCCGCCACTTACACCAGTGTTACCATGCGCTCTCACACAAATTCTCAAGGAAAGTCTCCCTTTTTATCTGGTACACCCTGTAGCTGACGCTCCGGGCTGAGAGAGCAATGTTATTTCGAGGAGCATTTTGACCTGGTGCCGAAGGGTGAATCAGTATTATCCTGGGGTGACCTTTGCCCTATTAAAAATATTTTTTCTCTCTGTCTCACAAACAGTGTAAGATGGCAGGTAAATCTTGCAATCTTTTACTTATATCCTATTAATCTCATATTATTTTAATTATATTCATTTTCTCATATTCTTTTACTCATATTCATTTTCCTATATTCTTTACTCATTCATTTTCTCATATTCTTTACTCATTCATTTTTTCATTCTTTACTCGTACTCATTTTCTCATATTCTTTACTCATATTCATTTTCTCATTCTTTACTCATATTCATTTTCTCATATTCTTTACTCATATTAATTTTCTCATATTCTTTACTCATATTAATTTTCTCATATTCTTTACTCATATTAATTTTCTCATATTCTTTACTCATATTCATTTTCTCATATTCTTTTACTCATAATCATTTTCTCATGTTCTTTTGTTTCTATTGATTTTTCTTATATTATTTAACTTATATTCATTGTATCATAGTTTTTTATTTAAATTCAGTCTTTTTTGTATATTCTTTATTGAAGAAAATTCAATCTGCCAGTCCCCTGTTTTTGTTCCTTCATGACTGTTACTCTATCAAGGAATTCCTGAAAATTTGAAAGACAGAATTTTCCGTCTGTGCTTTAGTAAGTTTTTCCAATCTTCTTCAGAACGTTTGACAACACCGGCCTGTAGTTCATTGCCGCTTGTCTGTCTACTTTGCTTTTTTTTATATATATAAATAGGGACCACATTTTTTTGGCAAATTTTCTGCATTGCCCTGATTGGAGAGATTGGGTATATTTTTTTTAGTACATCGGCCGTTTCCCACCGAGGCAGGCTGACCCAAAAAAAAAGAAAAAATTTCATCATCACTCACTCCATCACTGTCTTACCAGAAGCGTGAAGATACCACAGTTCAAAAACTGCATCATATATCCACCCTTCTTTCAGAGTGCCAGTACTGTGCCTTCACGACTCAAGTCCCGCTAACCGGTTTCCCTGAATCCCTTCATAAATGTTACCTTGCTCACACTCCAACAGCACGTCAAGTCATAAAAACCATTTGCCTCCACTTGGGTATATACCTATGCATATTATTAGGTCATACAGGTTCTGCTGCTGCTCTCAGTGCCAGTTTAGATATGTTTTTTTGATCCCATTGCTTTTATTGCACGAAAGTTACTTAATAGTCTCATCACTTCTTTTTATGTGCTAATGTTTTCTAACACCTGTTGATATGGCCTGATAACAGTGCCTTTTGCCTAGTCTATATTTTCTTTAAAAAGTTCTAAGAATCTTGTCAGCGTTAGTATGTGTGTGTGTGTGTGTGTGTGTGTGTGTGTGTGTGTGTTATCATTCTGTCCAAGGCACATGTCGATTAGGCACTAGGCCTGTTGTATATGCGTGCGTGTATATTTATGCGTTTACGCGCTTGTGTGCGTGCGTGCGTGCGTATGTGTGTGTGTGTGTGTGTGTGTGTGTGTGTGTGTATGTGTGTGTACTTTTAATTAGATCGAACGAAGTTTCAGTTCATTGCCAGACTATGGCCTCTCTGCTTGTACATGGATTCTTTTTTATTGAACTATTTGTGCGAGGCATCCCCATGCAACCTCCCTCACGTACACTCCCTCCCTCAAGTTCTTTCCCTCACACACCTTCCTTCATGCTGCCTACCTCACTTCCCTTTACTCAGTCACTCCCTTAAACTCAAATCCTCCCTGACCCTCCCTGACCCTTCCTCACCCTCCCTGACCCTTCCTCACCCTCCCTGACCCTCCCTCACCCTCCCTGACCCTTCCTAACCCTCCCTGACCCTTCCTCACCTTCCCTGACTCTCCCTGAGCACCAGTGCCATGAACAAGTTAAAAGAGTTAGTAGAAAACGTTCTACTTTATTAATCGTACTGTATTAAAGTTAACTAGTTTGCTCTCTCTCTCTCTCTCTCTCTCTCTCTCTCTCTCTCTCTCTCTCTCTCTCTCTCTCTCTCTCTCTCTCTCTCTCTCTCTCTCTCTCTCTCTCTCTCTCTCTCAAGGTTTACAACACGATATCAGTTTACAGAAATAAAACAAATTAACAACTGCTGATAAAATAAATTGGAATAAAATTTTATTTGTAAACTCAAAGAAATTTAGTGAGTAGTCAGAAATAGAATGGTCTCTATCGGGAGAAATTTTTAATGTGCATTCAGAAACAGAATGTTCTCTATCACGAGGTAGACTCCAGGTAGGAGGTTTTTGTGTGAATTATGTATTAGAATGTTGTCTATCAGGATAAACTCTTAATATGCATTCATAAATAGAATGTTATCTATCGGGAGAGAGTTTTAATATGTGGAAGAAAAAAAAATTCCCAAAACGTGTATAGAAATAAAGCTATCATGTTTAGAAATGCCTGCCTAGGTGACCATTTACAAAGTCACACTGTGACTTTGTAAATGGTCCAAGTCGTTCCGAAACTGCCTCGTAAGCTCCTCTCTCTCTATGTGTGAGTTATTTGTGTATATAAAGCCTCTTAACTGGCTTTAAGGCTGAATTTTTTCTCCTTACTGAAAACAAAATGAAAAAAAAAAATCACTACAGGAGTCATACTGTCTGGGAAATGGCAGAGATTGATTAAGTTTGATGCGAAGAAAAAGACGGGAAATCTTCATTTTCAATAATCAAGAACACTTCATATCCCTGAAGACACCATTTCCTTCTCCTCCTCCTTGGTTAGCGAGATTTTTACATAGTGAGAATGCGTCTTGAAGATGTAATTGGATCTTAGGTAAGATTAATGAAGAAAGATTAGAAGATCTTAGCCTTATCCTTAGACACCTCAGACTTTGTGCCTCACATCACTTCCCGTCCTTCCCTCCAGCTCTCCCATCCTTTTATCACTGTCATCAGTCATCGTCCTTTTTCTTCCTCTTTCTCGGAATCACCGTCTGAGATCCCAGTCAAGGACCACTGCCAGGAAACACAGTCTGGAACCACAGCTTGGAATCCTTGTCTGGGAACCCTGTCTGGGCCCACAGCATAGGACCCCTCCATGGAAGTGCTGCCTGGGACCTATGTCTTGGACTGAGACCTTGGTCAATTTCATGGGACGGACCCTTGTCTGAGATCACTGCCTAGGACCACTGGGACCTCAAGAGCTAGTGACTCAATACTACCTGTAAGGGCATGTCCAGTAGATCTCTCACATGATGGTAGATAAGTACATTTAGGGAGCAACTTGCAATGTAAACACACCAACCTGTGTTGTAGTAGCCAGGCTTAGGCTTGCTTGCCAGTACCTCTGCCATTGTGGCAGATACACAGACGATGATCAAACTAAATGTAAAGTATGTGGCTAGTTTTTATCATCATTCTCTTAAACAATGTGTGCTTTATTCACCACTTATTGAGGAATATAGAGATAGTGAAATAATCTATGTGAAATATCATGCTATCCTATTGATAAAAATAATATATCAGATTTTTTTGTTTAAGCAACTAGGCTAAATTCGCTTATAGCAGTTGAAATACTGAATGTAAATATACAATGATTCAATATGTTCTCAGGTTAACCATTTTTTTCAGGAGTCTACTTCGTAGGCTTTTCGTGTATCCATAAGTTCTTGCTGTGCTTTCCACAGGATGGTCATGGGGTGTACAATGGTCATGGGGTGTACAATGGTCATGGGGTGTACAATAAATTTGTCGCATCAGCAGTAAAATCTTAAACCTAAAATTCCTCCTTGTACATCACCCTAGCTTTCTCTCTCTCTCTCTCTCTCTCTCTCTCTCTCTCTCTCTCTCTCTCTCTCTCTCTCTCTCTCTCTCTCTCTCTCTCTCTCTCTCTCTCTCTCTCTCTCTCTCTCTCTCTCTCTCTCTCTCTCGCTCTCACTCTCTCTCTCTCTCTCTCTTTCTTTCTCTCTCTGCAGGTGCTGGACGGATATCCGTGGAGTGGGTGAAGGCTTCCTCTCACAGCTCTTAAGAGTTCAGCATGATCGATAAACCGTCTTGGGCAAAGAAGAACCAACATTTCATTATCGGGACAGATGCCTTGGCAAGATAGAAGAGTGGGGGAGATGAGAGGAGAGAGTGGGAGGTGCGAGGAGTAGGAGAGACGAGAGAATAGTAGGAGAGGTGAGAGGAGTGAGTAGAGGTGAGAGGAGGAGGAGAGGTCAGAGGAGTTGGAGAGATGAGAGGAGAGGCTGGGAGGTGGTGAGTTGATTTAAGTAACAGCTCTTAGCTTGTAAATAAAGTTTGGGACCCTTAATCTTGTGAGAGGAGAGAGAGAGAAAAAGAGAGAGAGAAAAAGGGATGAGAGGAGGAAGCGGGAGATGACAGGAGAGAGTGAATGGGAGAGATGAAGTGTGAGGAAGAGCATAATCTCAGGATCATATCACTTGATAATACATTTCAATCAGAACGTTGCATAAAACACAAACATTGCCACGAGAAAACCATGAAGCTCACACATACACACACACACACACACACACACACACACACACACACACACAAAACACCAGTCACTCAGTCATTTACGTAAGTCAGCCGCCGGGCCTAAACTCTCTTACAAAAAAAAAAAAGACATGACTGTTTCCCGTTGATGAACTTAACTGGAAGATCGTATAACATGATCGACTGAGCATTAGCCCTTAATTATCACATGCTTCGCGAATTGTTCGCTGTATAACCCCTGTGGTTTAGCGCTTCTATTTGATTATAATAATAATTATAATTATAATAATAATTCCAGCCGTTTTCTGCAAGGAACAACACGAGATTCTAAGTTACTTCTTAGGATTTTTTTTTTATTTAAGTTCTAAAACAAAGTATTAAAAGATGGAATTAATTAAAGGAGGTAGTGCTACAACCACTGAAAATCAAGAAAAGAGTAAAGGAAGACTTACCGAAGACAGGACACCACGAGCATATGTCTGCTCCTGTAGCTACAAATAGGTAATTTCAAACTGGTGTCTACCTGATGCTTTGGCAAGATTCTAAACTCCCCCCCCCCCAAAAAAAAAAAAAAAAAAAGTTCAGTGGCATTAAAAAATAATTTGACAAATATACAGTATGAGGTAGAATGGGTGAGTGTGAGGAGCTGGGTAGTCTGCTCCAGCAGGCTTACTGCAATGTTCATTTGTTCTTTTGTTCATATACACTCTGTAATTACGGAAATGTTGGCATCAGCAGTAGGTGATCACTATTGTGAAATGCACTTTGTTAATGTTTCCTCCATGTCTTGTTCCGTCTTCAGTAGCTTCTTCTTGACTTTAAACTTTTAAGTTTAAAACCTTCTAGTATATTAGCAGCTAGTCTTCTGATCAAGCCTTCGCTAGGAAAATGTCGTCCAAAGTATTTTCTTTTCATCTTTCTCCTTTCATATCAATCTCTTCCTCCTCCATTTCCTTTCATATCCCTCCCCTTTCCTCAATTCTTCCTTCTCTACTGCACTGAAGGGAAAGGATGAGCTCAAACCCAATAAAACCTTCCAAAAGAATTGTATTTTCATTTTTAATAAAAGTTTTTATACCAAATATTAGGCATAATTTGCCTCCGAATACATGTATACCAAGTAACCTATGAATTTATATCGGGGACCAGTCACAAGGACTAGAGCTGATCCTCTTGTTGATTTTTTTTCATACGTATGTGCCTGGTCACAGACCGGGCCGCAGGGGCGTTGACCCCCGGAACTCTCTCCAGGTAATCCACATGAACAAAATAGATCAGGATTAAAAAGTCCTGTATAATTCTACCTACCCATGAGGAGATCTTCAGCAGAATGGAAAGTGAGCAAGAGATGCAACTTAAGTGACTTAAGTGAAATTTTTGAGACACTGTTAGCGGACTGGAAGTAAGTGAGGGGCTGGATGATGAGGCCTCGGAGCAAGTGTGGTTGGAACATCACGTTTCTGATGGGTTTTGTTACATGCTGAAATTGGGTCGTGAAACAATCATTAGACTGACTGTCCTACGAAGAAAGTTTAGGGAAATCGGACTGACGACACTGGAAAACAGGAGGGTTAGGGAATACATGATAACGACATACAAAATACTGTGTGGAATAGACAAGGTGGACAGAGGAGACAGGATGTTCCAGAGATGAGACACAGAAACAAGGGGTCTCAAGTGGAAGTTGAAGACTCAGATGAGTCAAAGAGATGTTAGGGAGTATTTCTTTAGACATTGAGTAGTCAGGAAGTGAAATAGTCTAGCAAGTGATGTAGTGGAGGCAGGAACCATACATAGCTTTAAGACGAGGTATGATAAAGCTCATGGAGCAGGGAAAGAGAGGACCAAGTAGCGATCAGTGAAGAGGCGGGGCCAGGAGCTATGAATCGACCCCTGCAACCACAAATAGGTGAGTACATACACACACACACACACACACACACACACACACACATGTTAGGAAGCCTTTCTTCAGCCACAGAGTAGTCAGGAAGTGGAATAGTGTAGAGAAAGATATAGTGGAGGCAGGAACCATACATAGTTTTAAGACGAGGTATGATAAAGCTCATGGAACAGGGAGAGCAGAGACCTAGTAGCGGACAGCGAAGAGGCGAGGCCAGGAGCTGAGTCTCGACCCCTGCAACCATAATTAGGTGAGTACACTCACATACTCACACACACACACACACACACACACACACACACACACACACACACACATACACACCAACAAAAATAATTTTATATTTTTCACATTCACTTGTATAACTCCCTAATATATTATACTACTCCAGAAGAATGATTAAAAATCTATAATATAACTTCATAATTTTTCATGTTAAATAAATGCATAATTTATATTTTTCGTAGTAAAATGATATGCAAAAAAAATAAACGAAAAGCATTTAATAGGATCATATGACATGGTGCAGATGGTAATACTAGAAACTAGAAAATTTGAATTGAGATAAATGCACAAATATACAAAACATTTAAATTTTCCTACTCACCTCTACCCATTGTGCAGGCGGCTGTGTATGTGTGTGTGTGTGTGTGTGTGTGTGTGTGGTATTCAACTGGACCTCCCCACCACCACCAAGGTCCTCGGCTGCAGGGGTAACTTAGGAGGCCCTGAAAAGATCACAAAAGAGTAATAGTTGTGAGTTACAAACACACACAGAGGGGGCGACAGTCCAGCTCACACACAATATTTACAATCTACACGGCTGTCTTCCCTCCGGAGAGGAAAGGCTGTGACTGGTGACACATATCACCTTCGTGGTATGTGAAGCTAAAGGAATTTGAAGGAGGGAGTGAAGGACCTTCGATAAGTATCAAGAACAATCTGGGACAGGGCTGGAGTGAGAGAGAGAGAGAGAGAGAGAGACAGAGACAGAGGGAGAGAGAGAGAGAGATAGAGAGAGAGAGAGAGAGAGAGAGAGAGAGAGAGAGAGAGAGAGAGAGAGAGAGAGAGAGAGAGAGAGAGAGAGAGAGAGAGAGAGAGAGAGAGAGAGAGAGAGAGGGGTAATGTATAAGTTTGTTTATTTTGCAAGATGGTCCCTATAAATTCTTCAATTTGAATTCATGTATGGTTATGGGTTAATGATTAACTTTATTTTCTTATTTGGAGGACGAAAAGGAGAAGAGAAGGATTTGTAAAAGACGGAGCACTGAAAAAAAGTTAAGATAGATAGGAAGAGAAAGACGGGAGAGAATAATTGGCCTGACCCCTTTAGACGTTGTTAAAGTGAGTGATTTTTTGTCACGGAGACTAAGAGAGCTACTGAGTTACAACCAATAGGCCAGGGAGACCTCCAGGCTGCAGTGTAAAATTTGCTTCGTATACACAGACACTCACAGACAGATACACACACACACACAAAGGACCCAGGAGAATAAGGAGAGCAGTCGTAGAGCCAGAAATGAATATGCACAGGTAAGAAGGGAGGCCCAACGACAATTTGAAAATGACATAGCAGCGAAAGCCAAATCTGACCCAAAGCTGTTTTACAGCCACATCAGGAGGAGAACAACAGTCAAGGACCAGGTGATCAGGCTAAGGAAGGAAGGAGGAGAGATCACAAGAAACGACCGCGAAGTGTGTGAGGAACTCAACATGAGATTCAAAGAAGTGTTCACCGAGGAGACAGAAGGGACTCCAGAAAGACGGAGATGTGGGGTCCACCACCAAGTGTTGGACACAATACATACAACCGAGGAAGAAGTGAAGAGGCTGCTGAGTGAGCTAGATACCTCAAAGGCGATGGGACCGGACAGCATCTCTCCATGGGTCCTGAGAGAGGGAGCAAAGGCACTATGTGTACCTATAACAACAATATTCAACACATCTATCGAAACAGTGAGTTTACCTGAGGTATGGAAGACAGCAAATGTAGTCGAAATTTTTAAAAGGAGAGAGACATGAAGCACTAAGCTACAGACCAGTGTCACTGACATATATATAGTATGCAAAGTCATGGAGAAGATTATCAGGAGAAGAGTGGTGGAACACCTAGAAAGGAATGAGCTTATCAACGACGGCCAACACGGTTTCAGGGACGGGAAATCCTGTGTCACAAACCCACTGGAGTTCTACGACAGGGTGACAGCAGTAAGACAAGAGAGAGAGAGGGGTGGGTAGATTGCATTTTCTTGGACTGTAAGAAGGCGTTTGACACAGTTCCACACAAGAGATTAGTGCAAAAGCTGGAGGACCAGGCAGGGATAACAGGGAAGGCACTCCAATGGATCAGGGAATAACTGTCAGGAAGACAACAGCGAGTCATGGTTCGTGGCGAGGTGTCAGAGTGGGGGCCTCTGACGAGTGGGGTTCCACAGGGGTCAGTCCTAGGACCGGTGCTGTTTCTGGTATTTGTGAACGACGTGACGGAAGGAATAGACTCTGAAGTGTGCCTGTTTGCAGATGATGTGAAGTTGATGAGAAGAATTCAGTCGGACGAGGACCAGGCAGAACTACAAAGGTATCTGGACAGGCTGCAAGCCTGGTCCAGCAATTTGATAACGACATATAAAATACTGAGAGGAATTGACAAGGTGGACAGAGACAGAATGTTCCAGAGATGGGACACAGCAACAAGGGGACACAGTTGGAAGTTGAAGACTCAGATGAATCACAGGGATGTTAGGGAAGTATTTCTTCAGTCACAGAGTGGTCAGAAAGAGGAATAGTTTGGGAAGCTATGTAGTGGTGGCAGGATCCATTCATAGCTTTACGAAGATCTATGATAAAGCTCATGGCGCAGGGAGAATGACCCAGTAGCGGCCATTGATGAGGCGGGGCCAGGAGCTATGTCTCGATCCCTGCAACCACAACTAGGTGAGTACAACTATGTGAGTACACGCACACACACACACACACGTACGCTCAAACAGGAAACTGAAAGTATGGTACACCAAAACGGATGGCATAACAAATATGTGGGAGGAGTGGCATGAAAGAATCAAAGAGGCATCAACAGATATCATAGCTCTCACAGAAACCAAGCTCGTAGGAATGATAACAGATGCCATCTTTCTAGCTGGATATCAGATCCTGAGAAAAGACAGAGGGAACAGAGAGGGGTGGAGGAGTGGCACTGCTCATCAAAAACCAATGGAATTTTGAGGAGCTGGAGAGAGGATACAGAGGAGAAGGAAGAGACTACATAATAGGAACACTTCAGTCTGGAGGTCCCAACGTGCTAATTCCAGTGATGTATAACCCACCACAGAATAGGAAGAGGCCAAGACAAGAATATGATGAGAGTAACAAAGTAATGGTTGACACACTGGCTGAAGTGGCCAGACGGGCCCATATGGGCAAAGCAAAGCTGCTGGTTGTGGTGACTTCAACAACAAAGAAATCGACTGGGAAAACCTGGAGCCACATTGGAGCCCAGAAACGTGGAGGGCAAAGGTGTTGTTAGTGGCACTGGAAAACCTCATTCATCAGCACGTTAGGGACACTACCAGAGAGAGATTAGAATACGAACCAGCAAGACTTTACCTAATATTACCTTAAGTTGTGCAGATATAGAGGACATCACATATGAAAGGCCAGTGATCATGTGGTTCTGAGCTTCGAATACACAGATGAGTTACTAGTGGAGAGGGAAGCAGGAAGGGCAGAATGGAGGAAGCCAAACTTCAAGAGAGGGGATTACACAGGTTTCAGGAACTTCCTGCATGAGGTTCAGTGGGACAGAGAACTGGGAGGAAAATCATATCAAGGGAAACGGACATAACGACAAGGCCAGGACGAGCCCTAGGTTCACCCAGAGGTGAAAGAAGTATAGGAGGCAAAGGATCCAGAAGAAGTCGAAGAGCCGGAAATGAATACGCACAGGTAAGGAGAAAGGCCCAACGAAATACGAAAATGACACATCAGCGAAAGCCAAGTCCGACCCAAAACTGTTGTATAGTCACATCAGGAGGAAAACAACTGTCAAGGACCAGGTAATCTGGCTGAGGAAAGAAAGAGGCGAGATCACAAGAAATGACAGAGAAGTATGTGAGGAGCACAAAGTGAGATTTAAAGAAGTATTCACAGTGGATGCAGAAAGGACTCCTGAAGCACGGAGGGGTGGGGTACACCACCATGTGCTACACAGAATACATACAACCGAGGAAGAGGTGAGGAGGCTGGTAAGCGAATTAGATACCATGGGTCCTAAGAGAGAGAAATCAGAGGCACTCTAGCATCAATCTTCAACATATCTATCGAAGCAGGGCAGCTCGCTGTGGTATGAAAGACAGCAAATATAGTCATAATCTTTAAAAAAGGAGACAGACATACTGCACTAAACTACAGACCAGTATCACTGACAGCATAGTATGCTGTCATGATTATGATTATCAGAAGAGTGGTGGAGCACCTAGAAAGGTATGACCTTATCAACGACAACCACACGGATTCAGGGACGGGAAATCCTCTAACAAACCTACTAGAGTTCAATGATAAGGTGACAGCAGTAAGACAAGAGAGAGAGAGGGATGAGTAGTTTCCTGGACTTCAAGAAGGCTTTTGACAGTTCCACACAAGAGATTAGTCCAAAAGCTGGAGGACCAGGCAGGGATACAGGGAAGGTACTCCAATGGATCAGGGAATACCTGACAGGAAGGCAGCAGTGAGTCATGGTACGTGACAAGGTGTCGAAGTGGGCGCATGTGACGAGCGGGGTTGCACAGGGGTCAGTCCTACGGCCGTTGCTGTTTCTGGTATATGTGAATGACATGACTGAAGGTATAGAAGGTATAGACTCAGAAGTGTCACTGATTGCAGACGATGTCAAGTTAATGAGGAAAATTCAATTGGAGGAATACCAGGCAGGACTACAAAGAGATCTGGACTGGCTACAAGCCTGGTCCAGCAATTGGCTCCTGGAGTTCAACCAAACCAAGTGCAAAGTCATGTAGATCGGGGAAGGGCAAAGAAGACCGCAGACGGAGTGCAGTTTAGAGGGCCAAAGACTACAAACCTCACTCAAAGAAAAGGATCTCGGGGTGGGTATAACACCGAACAAGTCTCATGAGGCACACATCAACCAAATAACTGCTGCGGCATATGGGCGACTAGCAAACCTAAGAATAGCATTCCGACATCTCAGTAAGGAGTCGTTCAGGACTCTGTACACCGTGTACATCAGGCCCATATTAGAGTATGCAGCACTTATTTGGAACCCACACCTGGCTAAGCACGTCAATAAATTAAAGAAAGTTTGCAACGAGACTAGTCCCAGAGTTAAGGGGCAAATATTACGAGGAGAGGTTAAGGAAAATCAACCTGATGACACTGGAGGACAGAAGGGACAGGAGGACATGATAAAAACATAAAATACTGAGAGGAATCGACAAGGTGGACAGGGACAGGATGTTTTAAAGATGGGACACACCAAGAAGGGGTCACAATTGGAAGTTGAAGACTCAAATGAGTCACAGAGATGTTAGGAAGTATTTCTTCAGTTACAGAGTTGTCAGGAAGTGGAATAGTCCGGAAAGGGAGGTGGTGGAGGCAGGATTCATACATAGCTTAAAGAAGAGGTATGATTAAGATCACGAAGCAGGGAGGGAGTGACCTAGTAGTGCCCAGTGACAGGGTCAGGAGCTTTGACTATACCCCTGAAACCACAATTAGGTGAGTACACACTCACAAACACACACACACACACACACACACACACACACACACACACACACGTAACTGAGTAATACATGCTGGAATATTTGACTATATCCTCGTTGCCCTATTAAAGACTCGCAGCTCAGGCTGATTTCAGAACCTTGTACGAACCCTATCTTGTGTGATGGAGTATAACGGGGAAACTTATCTAGTGTTTGTTCCCACTGGGAAGCCGTTATACAGAATACTACAGAAGCGCACTGATGTATCCAATTTTATTTAAAAAAAAAAAAATTTTTTTAATGCATTATCAAGCATCATCTGGGCAATTTTCTCCATAGTGGCCAATGGAGCTTTCACAATGGGATTGTTTTTTTTGTTTTTAGGAGGCACTGTCCTGCTCCTTCGATAGCCTTTTGTTCGTGAATTTCTACAGATTATCCATTATTACAATTTTTCTCACTAATTTACTAGCTGCATTACGTATGTAAAGTTAGAAATGCCCGTTATACTAAATGTATTGCCCCGCAATTCTTGTTCCCTTCATTGGTTATCTTCCAGTGACAGATTTAGTGCTTTCCTGAACACTAATTTAAGAAGTTCGTCGTATTCATTATGCTTTTATTACTGTCATTGGAGGGTGCACACAAACAAACACCAAGAAGTGGGTCACCCTGGGTGGGGTTAGGCACGTTGTGAGAGAAAGCAAGAAATCGTAGACTCCAAGTATAAATTGATTCTCTGCTCCATCCTCTTGTTTTTCTTCGAGGACTGTGTTAACAGCTTGAAGACGGTGAAGTGCTCTCAATAGATTCTCTCATCCGGTATATTAGTTTAGGCTTACGATAAGCTGGAACCAACAGGTGTTATGACTGATTGAGGATGAGGTCCAAGATTTACTGCTCGAAGGTTTGCTAGCAGGGACTCTTTTATTTTTGTTCCTGCCAGAGTACCATTATCCAAGTACCAGATACTGAGGTCGGCTATTAATCTGACTATAAACCCTCGTAATTACTGCTATTCTCAGAAGGCTGGACGCCTTCTGAGGTGAACTCAGGCTGGCCGAGGCAAATCTTTACTGTAACCAACAGAAAATAATGGGAAAAAAACTGTGGAAATGCTCTCGAACAATTCCTAAAACTACTTCCATATAAAATAGGTAATGAATTGTAGAAGTTTAGCTAAACTATGGCTTTTCTTCGGTATATTTATTGAGAGACCCCAATGCCAGGTTGGATAGGTCGAAGCCGGATGGCAATTTGCTTCTGTTAAACCAACTTGGTCGACACAAGCTTATAGCTTTTGTGCTAACGTTCTTTTACGGTGGGAGACAGCCGGTGTTTATATATATATATATATATATATATATATATATATATATATATATATATATATATATATATGGGTATGGGAAACATCGTCTGGCTCCGGCTGGACGCCCATACTTATCGCGGGTCTAGCTCCTTGGTAAAGTACTGGTCACTCTGATACTGAGTTTGCAGGTTCCAGTCCTGCTGTGGACGTATGCAAAAAGATCACAGTAAACAGGTGATATCAAAATATGCAAGACAAAGACTATGAAATTCCTCTTGGAATTCCTCTATTTTTTCATAGTGGTTGTCTTGCATATATATATATATATATATATATATATATATATATATATATATATATATATATATATATATGTCGTGCCGATTAGGTGAAACTTGCGATTTTGGCTTAAATAGCAACGCTCACATTGCCATATAAGACAAGTGAAAATTTGTGTATGCAATAATTTCGCCAAAATCATTCTGAACATAACGAAAAAAATATATTTCATTGTGTTTGTTTATTATTAAATTATTGTTAACGTATCTAAAATATATTTAGTTGGGTTAGGCTAAATTAAATTGCGCTTGTTGTAATAAGGTTAGGTAGGTTTTCAAAGTTTCTCTTGGTACAAAATTATAAATTCTTATATTAACATAAATGAAAAAAATATATCTTTAAACGTATAAGAGAAAATTTTAGAAAGGACCTAATTTTAGATGAGTTCTTGCTAATTGACCAGTTTTACCTAATCGGCACGACATATATATATATATATATATATATATATATATATATATATATATATATATATATATATATATATATATATATATATATACACGTTAATATGTATGAATAAAATTTCAAAACAAACTCCGCAGAAATACAAAAAAAAAAAAAATTTCATTCACACACTCCCATCTAAAAGATAAAAAGAAAAAACTATATTCACTGGCACTTTTCCATTTCCGTAGATAATGAAAACGGGAAGAGGGTATGCGATAGATTCTAGTGTTTTATCAGGCCGGAGAGCGGTGCCATTAGTGCGCTTGGAACTGTAAATTAGCATCCCCGAATGTGTTCGAAGTTTTAGTCATTGACCTATGTGCGCTTTTGGAAATTATAGCATTTTTACAGTAGGAAGCATTTCCAATTTTCTTTTTTACTTTTTTTTTTTGTAACGTGCCTGGAAGCACTGGACATTGGATGGGAATATTACGGTAAGTGAATGAATTCCACGTTTGGGCCCAATATCTGCTAATTGATAATTTGGTCTAGATTACTTCTTCCCCTTTCCGACTTTGTCATATAAACATTTAAGTCCATAGTTGAAGTCGGCTTCGCTAGCAGCCGACACTAACTCACTATCTAGTTCACTATCTTTATTTTGAAAGGATGCTGCTTTATGTCCCTATTGATCATCTGAATGTATATTTTCTAAAATCTGTATTTCTAAAAAGTAACGATATGTTGCCTCTCCTCATCTGTCTCCCCCTTACAACTTCCCACCCACACACAAACAAAATGACTCACACTCCAGCTCTAACATAAACACGTTCTTACAAGCATTACCTGAGACAAACATAAACTCACTCCCACAAGCTAGCTCTGAGACAAACACAATACTCAATGGTAGTGAAAACAAAGCAGATAATAATAAGATTACTGGTGCACTTCACTCTCACACCGCGGCCCTGTTGTTGTTGTTGTTGTTGTTGTTGCTTGATTGTTTACTCGTCAGGGTAAAGCCTAATTCAGGTCTGTGTCATAAGATGACCCTGGAGCCGGCCCTATGGCGGTGGCGTAGCAAGGCAGTGTCTAAATGCAAGCGAAGGTGGTGGTGTTGATGATCCAATGCTCATTCAAAATCACCCCAAAATAAGTGTAAGAACATAAAAGCACTATGCCTACTGGCTACATAATTGTACGCAGTTATATTTGTCAAATAAGCATTTGTCTTACCAGTGACCACAAAAAAAAAAAAAAAAAAAATATGAAACGTTTCTGCTGTTCCCAGAGTCAAAACATTCCTTGGAAAGACTGATAAGAATCATATACATGAGAAACAGCTGCATATTTAATTAATGTAGGAAATGTACACACAATATGTGTTAGATAGGCACAAGACTGTTCAGCTTTTTTTTCCGATTTAAGAAAAAAAATACACATATTAGAGCAACTTTTATTTTGACGAAATTTCACTCTATGTAGAGCTTAGTATATAATTACTTGACGAAGCTCTACCCTGAGACTTGTTCAGAGAAAAGCTTGTCTTCTTCACTAATGTCGGTAGTACACTATTTGAATGTCGTTTTCCAGCATGTCATGAATCATAACTGTAATATTAACTGGAAAGCTGCCTTCATTAGATCAAATATAAAATTCAAATAGAAGCGGAAATTTTTTTGAGTCAGCCGTGATTGTTTCTTGACACATTTTCAGTATTTTGTGAGGCTAGTGTAAACCTGATGCTATAACTATCGTTGCCTTGAAACTCTTTCTTCCTGCACCTGCTTTGGCTCCCGCACCTTATCTTCATCCCCCAACTCACCTGATTTCTTCACCTGGCTTACATTACGTGATTTAGGCCGGCTGGTCTGGATATATATTATTTTATCTCGATTATTTGTTGACAGATGAAGCATTGCTCTCTCCTCTCTCTCTCTCTCTCTCTCTCTCTCTCTCTCTCTCTCTCTCTCTCTCTCTCTCTCTCTCTCTCTTATTAATGACAGACAAATGACCTCAGTTCTCGAGGCAGTGTCGTGAAGTTGTGTCTGCCCCCGACACGGAGACTTAATTAAGTTCGGAGAGCCACGGGTGATGATTGCACTCAGGAGGTTCAACATGTTGCCGTGTCTCCATTTCGTGTCCTACATTCTGCCGCATTTCCTATAACATGTCCTACATGCTACAAGCGTTCCCCTTCCATGTTTCACGTACAATAAGTACCCCCCATAATAAGTTCTAAATAGGGAAACTGTTCCTATTACATGTCCTAAATACAGTCAGCCCTTTACGTGTCCTAAATACAGCCCGTTTTCCCATTACTTGTCCCAAAAACAGCCAATGTTCCTATTAAACGTCCCAATACGGTCACTGTTCCAATTACGCGTCCTAAATACGGTCTGTACTCCTAGTATAAATCCTAAATACGGTCTGTACTTCTAGTATGTGTCCTAAATACGGTCTGTACTCCTAGTATAAATCCTAAATACGGTCTGTACTTCTAGTTTATGTCCTAAATACGGTCTGTACTCCTAGTATAAATCCTAAATGCGGCCTGTACTTCTAGTATATGTCCTAAATACGGTCTGTACTCTTAGTGTATATCCTAAATAAGATCAGTGTTCCAATCACGTGATTCCCTTACTAAAAATGATATTTTTTTTGCATTTGTTGTCGAGTGCCCTGTGTGCGTCTTTTAACAAGTGAAGTATATTCCTCATTCCGTGTATATGTGGGGCGAGATGCAGTTTAAGAAGGTTTTTCTTTTTGATCCAGGAAACTGTACCCACCTTTCTCTTCCTTGAATCAAACCCGATTACCTCCCAGGCGCTGTTTCATTCCCCCCTCCTAAGGGTATAGTGCTTCCCCATAATAAAACAATAATTATAATGTTTATAATGATAATCATGATCAATAATAATAATAATATTAAAGATTATAATAATAAAGTTAATAATA
This sequence comes from Cherax destructor, assembly GCA_009830355.1. NCBI lineage: Eukaryota > Metazoa > Arthropoda > Malacostraca > Decapoda > Parastacidae > Cherax > Cherax destructor. Next base: position 171,522 of record WNWK01001120.1, on the reverse strand, counting down.
ATAACAATAAATATAAAATAATAATATAACTAATAATAATCATAATATTAATAATAATACCGATGATAATAATAATATTAAAAAAAATAATAATAATATTCGTAGTTTGGTTTTGTCGTTTTATTGGTAGCCTTTCCCAAGTGTCTCGTCATATTTTACTCACTTTATTCATATTTATTTATCTTGTCTTATTGAGGTTTGTTTAAGCCAGCACTTGTTTTGTCTAATTTTATGCAGCACTTACTCTGTCTTGTTTTATAAAGCACTTATTGTGTCTTGTTTTATACAGCACTTATTTTGTCTTGTTTTATACAGCACTTATTTTGTCTTGTTTTATACAGCACTTATTTTGTCTTGTTTTATACAGCACTTATTTTGTCTTGTTTTATACAGCACTTATTGTGTCTTGTTTTATACAGCACTTATTTTGTCTTGTTTTATACAGCACTTATTTTGTCTTGTTTTATACAGCACTTATTTTGTCTTGTTTTATAAAGCTCTTATTTGTCTTGTTTTATACAGCACTTATTGTGTTTACCTGGAGAGTGTTTCCGGGGTCAACGCCCCTGCGGCTCGGTCTGAGACCAGACCTCGTAGTAGATCAAGGTCTGATCAACCAGGCTGTTACTGCTGGCCTCACGCAAATTGACGTATGAACCACAGCCCGGTTGGTCAGGTACTGACTTTAGGTGCCTGTCCAGTGCCTTCTTGAAGACAGCCAGGAGTCTATTGGTAATCCCCCTTATGTATGCTGGGGGGCAGTTGAACGTGTTCTGTTGTCTCTCAGTGTACTCGTAGCACCCCTGCTTTTCATTGGGGGAATGTTGCATCTCCTGTTGAGTCTTTTGCTTTCACAGGGAGTGATTTTCGTGTGTAAGTTTGGTACTAATCAGTCTAGGATTTTCCAAGTGTATATTATCATGTATATCTCTCGCCTGCGTTCCAGGGAATACAAATCAAGGGACTTCGACCGATCCCAGTAATTTAGGTGCTTTATCGTACTTATCTGCGCCGTGAAAGTTCTTTGTACACTCTAAAGGTCAGCAATTTCGCCTGCCTTGAAGGGGGCAGTTAGTGCACAGCAGTATTCCAGCCTAGAGAAAACAAGCGATTTGAAGAGAATTATCATGGGCTTGGCGTCCCTAGTTTTAAAGGTTCTCATTATCCATCCTATCATTTTCCTAGCAGATGCGGTAGATACATTGTTGTGGTCTTTGAAAGCGAGATCCTTTGACATTATCACTCCTAGGTCCTTCACATTACTTTTCCGCTCTATTGTATGGTTAGAATTTGTTGTATACCCTGATACAGTTTTAATTTCCTCAAGTTTTCCATATCTGAGTAGTTGAAATTTCTCTTCATTGAACTTCATATTGTTTTGAGTGGCCCATTTGAAGATTTGGTTGATGTCTGTTTGGAGTCTTGCGGTGTCTTTGATGGAGGTCACTGTCATGGCAATCCGGGTGTCATCCGCTAAGAAAGACACGGAGCTATGACTTACATCTCTGTCTATGTCAGATATGAGGATGGGGAATAGAATGAGAGCGAATACTGTGCTTTTCACCGTAGCTGCCTCAGACTTTACTCTGTTTACTATTACTCTTTGTGTTCTATTTGTCAGGAAGTTATAGATCCATCTACCAACTTTTCCTGTTATTCCTTTATCACGCATTTTGTTTGCTATTACACCATGGTCACACTTGTCGAAGGCTTTTGCAAAGTCTGTGTATACTACATCTGCATTTTGTTTATCCTCTACAGCATCCAGGACCTTGTCATAGTGGTCCAGTAGCTGGGACAGGCAGGAGCAACCTGCTCTAAACCCGTGTTGCCCTGGGTTGTGTAAATGATGGGTATCTAGGTGGTTGGTGATCTTGCGTCTTAGAACCCTCTCAAAGATTTTATACAGCACTTATTGCGACTTGTTCTATTCAGCAATTATTGTCTCTTTTAACCAGCACTTATTGCGACTTGTTTTATACAGCACTTATTGTGTCTTGTTATATGCAGCAATTATTGTGCCTTGTTTTATTCAACATCTCTTGTATCTTATTTCCACATGTTTTATTTGTCACTTACTTCATCTCTCTCATTTATATTTTCCACATGTTGCCAAATATACCCTCCTTCCACCCAGCTAACTCTTCGTGTAAGCTGTTAATCATTGTTATTGTAATTATATTTTTAATACTACTACATGTCTTGTTATTTATTATACATAAGGTGTGTGTGACATTTTTCAACGGTGAGCAATACTTAATTTTTTATTTCATTGCCAAAGGAGGGTAAAAAAAAAACCTGCTCAGTATATTAGAAACAACGACACAAGTGTCTGATTAAAAGATTTCATTGGAACAATGTTTCGCTCAGTGCAGAGCTTTATTAAGTCTTGACTAGATGAAGATCTATAGGGAGAGAAAGACTGTCCCAGTAATACGAGTAGTGCTATCAGTATCGCTCTCTTTAAACTTCTCGACAATACGCCATGGCATCACTTACAAAATCTAGTTTTAAAAATGCCCTTGAAATTCGTAACATGTTTAGAGAGTATGTTTCCCCTGTCTCTGTCTGTACTCACCTAGTTGTACTCACCTAGTTGTGGTTTCAGGGGTCGAGTCACAGCTCCTGGCCCCGCCTCTTCACTGGCCGCTACTGGGTCACTCTCCCTGCGCCATGAGCTTTATCATACCTCTTCTTAAAGCTATGTATGGAACCTGCCTCCACTACATCACTTCGAAAACTATTCCACTTCCTTACCACTCTGTGACTGAAGAAATACTTCCTAACATCTCGGTCATTCATCTGAGTCTTCAACTTCCAACTGTGTCCCCTTGTTGCTGTGTCCCATCTCTGGAACATTCTGTCATTGTCCACCTTGTCAATTCCTCTCAGTATCTTATATGTCGTTATCATGTCCCCCCTATCCCTCCTGTCCTCCAGTGTCGTCAGGTCGATTTCCCTTAACCTCTTCTCGTAGGACATACCCCTTAGCTCCGGGACTAGTCTTGTTGCAAACCTTTGCACTTTCTCAAGCTTCTTCACGTGCTTGGCTAGGTGTGGGTTCCAAACTGGTGCTGCATACTCCAGTATGGGCCTAACGTACACAGTGTACAGGGTACTGAACGATTCTTTATTAAGATATCGGAATGCTGTTCTTAGGTTTGCTAGGCGCCCATATGCTGCAGCAGTTATTTGGTTGATGTGCGCCTCAGGAGATGTGCCTGGTGTAATACTCACCCCAAGATCTTTTTCCTTGATTGAGGTTTGTAGCCTCTGGCCCCCTAGACTGTACTCCGTCTGCGGTCTTCTTTGCCCTTCCTCAATCTTCATGACTTTGCACTTGGTGGGGTTGAACTCCAGGAGCCAATTGCTGGACCAGGCTTGCAGCCTGTCCAGATCCCTTTGTAGTTCTGCCTGATCCTCGTCCGATTGAATTCTTCTCATCAACTTCACATCATCTGCAAACAGGGACACTTCGGGGTCTATTCCTTCCGTCATATCGTTCACAAATACCAGAAACAGCACCGGTCCAAGGACTGACGCCTGTGGAACCCCACTCGTCACCGGCGCTTACTCTAACACCTCGCCCCGTACCATGACTCGCTGCTGTCTTCCTGACAGGTATTCCCTGATCCATTGTAGTGCCTTCCCTGTTACCCCTGCCTGGTCCTCCAGCTTCTGCACTAATCTCTTGTGTGGAACTGTGTCAGACGCCTTCTTACAGTCCAAGAATATGCAATCTACCCACCCCTCTCTCTCTTGCCTTACTGCTGTCACCCTGTCGTAGAACTCTAGTAGGTTTGTGACACAGGATTTCCCGTCCCTGAAACCGTGTTGGCCGTCGTTAATGAGATCATTCCTTTCTAGGTGTTCCACCACTCTTCTCCTGATTATCTTCTCCATGACCTTACATACTATACATGTCAGTGACACTGGTCAGTAGTTTAGTGCTACGTTCCTGTCTCCTTTTTTAAAAATTGGAACTACATTTGCTGTCTTCCATACCTCAGGTAGTTGCCCTGTTTCGATAGATGTGTTGAAGATCGTTGTTAAGGGTACACACAGCTCCTCTGCTCCCTCTCTCAGGACCCATGGTGAGATGTTATCCGGCCCCTTCGCCTTTGAGGTATCTAGCTCGCTTAGTAGCCTCTTCACTTCCTCCTCAGTTGTGTGTATTGTGTCCAGCACCTGATGGTGTACCCTACCTCTCCTCCTTTCTGGAGGCCCCTCTATATCCTCTGTGAAAACCTCTTTGAATCTCAGGTTGAGCTCCTCACACACTTAGCGGTCATTTCTTGTGACCTCCCCTCCTTCCTTTCTCAGCCTGATCACCTGGTCCTTGACTGTTGTTCTCCTCCTGATGTGGCTGTACAACAGCTTCGGGTCAGATTTGGCTTTCGCTGCTATGTCATTCTCGTACTGTCTTTGGGCCTCCCTTCTTACCTGTGCATAATCATTTCTGGCTCTACGACTGCTCTCCTTATTCTCCTGGGTCCTTTGCCTTCTGTACCTCTTCCATTCCCTGGCACACTTGGTTTTGGCTTCCCTGCACCTTTGGGTGAACCATGGGCTCATCCTGGCTTTTTCGCTACTTTTACCCTTGGGTATAAACCTCTCCACAGCTTCCTTGCAAATTGTTGTCATATATTCCATCATCTCGTTTACCGACTTCCCTGCCAGCTCTCTGTCCCACTGAACTCCGTGCAGGAAGTTCTTCATGCCCACGTAGTCACCTTTCTTGTAGTTTGGCTTCATTCATGCAGACCTTCCTGCTTTCCCCTCCACTTGTAACTCTACTATGTATTCGAAGCTTAGAACCATATGATCACTGGCCTCAAGGTGGCTTTCATGTGTGATGTCCTCAATATCTGCGCTACTCAGGGTGAGTACTAGGTCCAGTCTCGCTGGTTCGTCCCTCCTCTCTCTCTGGTAGTGTCCCTTACGTGTTGGTACATGAGATTTTCCAGGACCACCTACAGCATCTTAGACCTCCACGTTTCTTGGCCCCCATGTGGCTCTAAGTTCTCCCAATCGATTTCCCTATGGTTGAAGTCACCCATGATCAGTAGCTTCGCCCTGCTCGCTCGAGCTCTTCTGGCCACTTCGGCCAGTGTGTCAATCATCGCTCTATTACTCTCATCATACTTGGCCTCCTGCTGTTCTGTGGTGGGTTATACATCACTGCAATTACCACCTTGGGACCTCCAGACTGTAGCATTCTTATTAAGTAATCCCCAGCTTCTCCTCTGTCTCCTCTCTCTAGATCGTCAAAATCCCATTGGTTTTTGATCAGCAGTGCCACTCCTCCACCCCCTCTGTTCCCTCTGTCTTTCCTCAGGATCTGGTATCCCATTGGAAAGGTGGCATCTGTTATCATACCTGTGAGCTTGGTTTCTGTGAGAGCTATTATGTCCGGAGATGCCTCTTTGACTCTTTCGTGCCACTCCTCCCACTTATTTGTTATTCCATCAGCATTGGTGTACCATACCTTCAGTTTCCTCTCCAACACTGTGTTTTGGGGGTCTGTGGGGGTGGGGGACCTCTCTGTTTGTCTATTTGTCTCTCTCTCTCTCCCTAGCCTATTCATTTATGTTATTATTCATGTATTTATTGGTTATTTTAGAATGCAGCAGTAAGGCAGTGCTTATAGAAACGAATAAACGAAACATATTAAATATTACTATAGAGGTAAGTGTTGCTGTGTAGGAAATATAAAACAATTATAGGTAGATAGATATTAAGATGATGTTGAAATGTTATTAAACGAGTCGTAATACAGAGTCAGATCAGTTTCTCCAAAACATAATTTAACATCTTTCTTGCCAGTTATTCTGAAGATGTGTGTGAACACACGAAAGCGCTCAGGGAAACCCTTGAAAAAATATACTTTATATTAAGAAAGATTAAGCACATAGAGAGAAAAGCATAGGACGACGAGTGACTTTGTAAATGGTCCAAGTTGGACCGAAACGTCGTCGTAATCTACTGTTCGTTTTAGTTTTTCATGTACCTAATCAGTAACGCTGCATTCGTATTTTCATCAAGCCTGAAAAATCGCCAACATATTATGTGGCTCCAGTGAATTTTGAAAGCTGAACATAATGGAAAGATAGACTAGACTGTTGCTTTATTTCAAGCCAAGTCTTATCAGCGTTCGAGTGACTGAACGCCATTGTGATAATAAAAATTGATCATTAATAATTTTTTGCATGCAAGACGTGACCGAGGTGTGAAGGTGAGAGTGATGGTGTCACCAGGAGATGCCGCGGTGGCAGACGTCCCGTGGAAGACACGGCAAGAGTTTTGTCAATGGTGACGTCATGTCAGGCTAGATTATTAGGGTCTGTCTTCAGGGAGACGCAGGGACGTGGGATTTTGTGTCATAATTTTTCGTTTTTTTTTTTTGTTGACAATAGAGATGGAGGATAATGGAATATATATATATATATATATATATATATATATATATATATATATATATATATATATATATATATATATATATATATATATATTATTGTATCCACGAACGTGTGGTATTGATCAATAACAACACTGCACTAGCCAAAAGACTCGAACCCATGTTGTACTAGTCCGCCTTATGGTGAGCCAGAACCACATGACGCCTTAGCCCACAGGACCACCCAATCCTTCAAAGGGATGATAATGAAAATTAGCCTAGAAGCTCCCACAACACCGTATGTCCTCGGATGGCGGTAAAACAGCTAGCTCTGCTGGCTGCGCCGTCTTTGAAGGATTGGGTGGTCCTGTGGGCTAAGGCATCATGTGGTTCTGGCTCACCATGAGGCGGGCCAGTACAACATGGGTTCGATTCCTTGGCTAGTACAGTGTTGTTATTGATCAATACCACTCGTTCGTGGTTACAATAATATATATATATATATATATATATATATATATATATATATATATAATATATATATATATATATATATATATATATATATGTACTATTTTAGCTGCAGTATCATATTTTCTATGTACTTTACAAAGTCCTTCCTTGTGGTTGAAACTTTGTACTAATAAAGTCTTCCCTTCATTTAGTGTATTACCACTTGGCATTTACTCTTTCTGTAATAAATTTATTGTGATATTTTCTTAATATTCTTATCATCCCTTGTGTCACTGCTGATGATGTGTCCCAGAGATGTGATGTGTGTGGCCTGTCTCTGCTAAAGATGTGATCCATAGCCGTAAAGTGACTTTGTCACTGCTGGTGATGTGACCATGCTCATATAAATAACATTGGGAATTCCTTGGAAGGATGATCTTGCACCATGATTTGACAGTGATGTATATATATATCGTCATGTTCAGCTTTAAAACCTTGACATTTGGCAGTCTAACGTCGTGTGGTACCGCACCAGAGACTGTTAAAGAAAGTGGCAGCTCATGGCATTGGGAGAAAAGTGTTGTCATGGATCGAGTCATGGCTCACGAACAGGAAGCAGAGAGTGTGCATAAATGGGGCTAAATCCGAATGGGGATCTGCAACAAGTGGCGTTCCACAGGGATCAGTCTTAGGCCCGTTGTTGTTTATAATATATATCAATGACCTTGACGAGGGAATTACTAGTGATATGAGCAAATTCGCGGACGACACGAAGATAGGTAGGATAATTCATTCAAACGTAGATGTCATGGAGCTTCAGGACGATTTATATAAACTTAATTTATGGTCAGAAAAGTGGCAGATGCAGTTCAATGTGGATAAATGCAAGGTTCTGAAGCTAGGGAGTGTCCATAACCCAAGCATTTATAAGTTAAATAATGTAGAACTTAGATATTCAGATTGCGAAAAGGACTTGGGGGTTATTATAAACAGCAACCTTAAACCAAGACAGCAATGCCTAAGCGTACGTAATAAGGCAAATAGATTACTGGGATTTATATCAAGAAGTGTAAGCAACAGAAGTCCAGCGGTTATATTACAGCTTTATACATCATTAGTAAGGCCTCATCTAGATTACGCAGTTCAGTTCCGGTCTCCATATTACAGAATGGATATAAATTCGTTAGAAAACATACAGCGTAGAATGACTAAATTAATACATAGCATTAGAAATCTTCCGTATGAAGATAGATTGAAGACCCTTAAGTTACATTCACTTGTAAGACGAAGAATGAGGGGAGACATGATCGAGGTATACAAGTGGAAAATGGGTATTAACAAAGGGGATACAAATAAGGTCTTGAGGATATCTGTCCAAGAGAGAACCCGCAATAATGGATTCAAGTTAGATAAATATAGATTTAGAAAGGATATAGGAAAGTATTTTTTTGGAAATAAGGTAGTTGATGAGTGGAACAGTCTGCCTAGTAGGGTAGTTTCAAATTTAGGTTGGATAAATTCATGAGTGAGAGTGGTTGGATTTGAGTGGGACTTGCACATGAGTAAATAGAATTATCAAAGCTTATTTCTTGGGTAGGTAGCATTGAAAATTAGGTTGAGCAAATATTCTGTTAGTGGGATGGATTGTGAAGGACCTGCCTAGTATGGGCCAACAGGCCTGCTGCAGTGTTCCTCCTTTCTTATGTTCTTATGTTCAATGTTGACAACACTACGTTGTTTTACATAAATATTGTTTTAAGTATAACTATCGTTTTCCTTCCTCCTAAATGCATTAAATTCACTACTGAAATATGGAGGGAGTATGTTTCCTTTGCGTGTAACATTTCAAAATTTTATTATCTTTCATTCATAAGAAAGAAAAAAAAAATCTTTGTAAACTGTTAAGTATCTGTAAAATTATTATTTCTACATTTTCGTGACCAGTTTGGAGTAAAAACGATAACACTTTAAGGATTTTTCACCCAGATAGGATCAGAAGGTTTAAAGACAATAGCTGAAATTGTTCACGTTTCGACTGCAAAGAACAAGGTAAACAAAAGGAAGGCAGGTGACTATAGCTGACACACCAGCAAACTCGGAGAATTTTAGTAGAAAAGAAAATTGGAAATCCTTTGTTTGTGTCTATCTTTATGTTCACCTCTCTCATCTCTCTCTCCCCCTCTCTCTCTCTCTCTGTCTGTCTCTGTCTCTCTCTTTTTTTAAGCAGGGTTTGACAAGGTTAGGTTAACTTTCTCTCTCTCTCTCTCTCTCTCTCTCTCTCTCTCTCTCTCTCTCTCTCTCTCTCTCTCTCTCTCTCTCTCTCTCTCCCTCCCTCCCTCCCATCGTTATCAGCGAGAAATAAAGAAACACACGTCCACTAACAGAGATGACGAACTCCGACCACCAAGACAGCGGGGTAAAGGTTCCCGGACCAGCAGGCCATTAGAGCTCACACTCCCTCGTGATTCCTTGTCTCTTGGGGCCACTGAGGGCTCTAAACACCCGGGCAAAACCTCTCTCAAACGATGCCATAATTGACAGTCAGTGGCAGTCTCAGCACCTCCGGCTCTCCCTGGCACTCGTTAGGTTTTCACTACCATTTTTCCGAGGCGTTGAAGATAAAGAGAAGTGTTCACGCACTGTAAATTTGTGCTTTCCTTGGGTCTGGAGGTAGGAGTGGGAGGACTCAGTTCCAGGTGAGGGTTGCTCGGAATTATGATCCGAGGATTCGGTTTTTAATTCGGTTTCGTTTGTTGTTTGTATTCGTGCAGTGAGGATTCGCAGATCTATTTTTCAGAGTTGTATTGTTAATATTCGGTTCCATATAGCTTTTTTTTTTTCAAGTTATGGTGTCAGCATTCAGTTCAAGATCGGGTTTGCTTGGAGTCATGCCGAGAAGAGTCGATCATGGAGAAGGTTTGTTTTGGAATCATTCCTAGAGAATTGGAATCAGTTTTGCGATTGCTTAGAGTTACTCTGAGAGTAATGCTGCATATATATGGTTCAAGATCGAATTTTGTGTGGAGTTAGGCTTTTGAGAATTCGGCTCCGGTTAAGGTTTGTTTCGAGACGTGCAGGAGGACTCGTTAATTTGCTTGAGAGTAGTGAACAGGACAGACCTTTGCACTTGAGTCCAGTTTTGCCCAGCTACATACCCGATCACTTACTTTACGAAAGATATATATATATCTGACTAGCCGAAAATACTAGATATAGTTTTATAATATTTTACTACTACTACAACAACTAGTCTTATTATAATTATTACTCATTATTATTATTATTATTATTATTATTATTATTATTATTATTATTATTATTATTATTATTATTATTATAACCAGTAGAGGACATAAATCTCCTCGTAAATGGAAGGTCAAGTACTTAAAGCCTAGAGTTACGTTAAATAATGGTACATGACATAAAACACCAAACCAAGAAGTAGATAAATTCTAATATATATTTTTTAATTAAAATTTACCTAAATGGAAAACAAATTACTCCTCCAAATAATAACCGGTAATTATTAATTATGTCACCTGATAATAAACTACAGTATTAGTGCTGTAATAATAATAATCTTTATTTCTTCAAGTACATGTACAAGGTATACAGAATTAGCTGACATACTGCTACATAGAAAGCCCTTTGTTATGCAGAGCATTTCCGACAAATTTGATCAATTTTGTCCCAGGATGCGACCCATACCAGTCGACTAACACCCAGGTGAACAGGGACAGTAGGTGTCTTAATGAAACACGTCCTAATGTTTCCACCCATACCGGGGATCGACCCCAGGACCTCAGTGTGTGAGTTGAGTGTGCTATCAATCGAGCTACGAGGCAATCGACATAAACTGGCAGGTAGCACAAACAGATCATTCAGACAGAAATCAGCTGACAACTTCAAGACATCCTTGAAGATGTGTACCTCCTTAGCTCGGTTGCTAGCTCACTCAGCTCACACACTGAGGTCCGTGGTTCGATCTCCGGTACGGGTGGAAACATTAGTGCGTGTTTCCTTAAGACACCTGTCCATGTTCACCTAGCAGTAAGTAGGTATCTGGGTGTTAGTCAACTAGTGTGGGTCGCATCCTGGGGACAAAATTAACCTAATTTGCCAGAAATGCCCTGCATAACAAGGGACTTTCTATATAGTATGTCCCGGATTTCAGCTAGATCTGTATTGCAGAAATAAGGATTATTATTATTATTAGTTTTATTATTATTATTATTATTATTAATATTGATACACGCCTCGTCAGTCAGGGGATGGTATCGTGCGAACCTTTCTCTCTCTCACTCTCTCTTAAGTTAAACATAAGTTAATAAATTCAGTTATTGCTTCTTATGATAATTAAAATGGAAGGTTAGAGCGATCATTGACACCACAACCTCAGTCATGAACCAAAATACTTACCGATGACACTGTAAAAGTTTGCTTAACCAACAATATTTATTAAACATTTAAAAGGGCGCTTGAATATCGTACAGGATTACCTATCAAATACTGTTGCAGCAATCATAACAAGAAGCTCATGGTCATCTGACGAAGGCCTTCCGCTGGCTTACCGATCCACCCCTTTAAAAGTTATGATTATAATTATAACCATTTCATTGCTGCTATTTCTAGCATTAAAAGCGCCTCGCTTGAAGCACTGAAGATATAAGGATTGCAATCGCGTCATTCCGTTTTTCGTGAGTCATACAAACACATTCTATAGTCTTTCACGACCGCAATAACTCAGGCGCGTATTAAACTGCCTTGAAACCTTCAATTATAATCTAGCAGATGACTACATTAAAATATCTAGTAGGCAGGCACACCAATATATTTCTCTCAGACGATTACTTCAAAATATCTACCAAACGATTACTCCAAAACATCTACCAGACGATTACTCCAAAATATCTACCAGACGATTACTCCAAAACATCTACCAGACGATTACTCCAAAATATCTACCAGACGATTACTCCAAAACATCTACCAGACGATTACTCCAAAATATCTACCAGACGATTACTCCAAAACATCTACCAGACGATACTCCAATATCTAACTCAGACGATTACTCCAAAAAATCTAGCAGATGATTACTTAAAATATCTACAGACCCATATATTCTCTCAGACGATTACTCAAAATATCTACCAGACGATTACTCCAAAACATCTACCAGACGATTACTCCAAAATATCTACCAGACGATTACTCCAAAACATCTACCAGACGATTACTCCAAAATATCTACCAGACGATTACTCCAAAATATCTACCAGACGATTACTCCAAAATATCTACCAGACGATTACTCCAAAACATCTACCAGACGATTACTCCAAAATATCTACCAGACGATTACTCCAAAACATCTACCAGACGATTACTCCAAAATATCTACCAGACGATTACTCCAAAACATCTACCAGACGATTACTCCAAAATATCTACCAGACGATTACTCCAAAATATCTACCAGACGATTACTCCAAAAATCTACCAGACGATTACTCCAAAATATCTACCAGACGATTACTCCAAAACATCTACCAGACGATTACTCCAAAACATCTACCAGACGATTACTCCAAAATATCTACCAGACGATTACTCCAAACATCTACCAGACGATTACTCCAAAATATCTACCAGACGATTACTCCAAAATATCTACCAGACGATCACTCCAAAGAGCAGAGAACACTAAAATAAGGTAACACTATACGAAACGCACGCACATACTTCTAAGCATTGCGAAATTTATTTAAACTGTCTAGCATTTGGAACATTTCTTGCCATTCAGAGTCGCTCTAATTTGTTCAAAAAATGAAAAATAATTTATATATCTCACAAATATTTCGAACATTTTCCCCATGCAAAATGCATTTCTGTTGTGTATTTATTTATTCATACATTTATTTATATGTTTATTTTTTGATAGATATGAAGTAGGGAGACAGACGATTTGGGTTGGGGGGGGGGAAGAGGTCAAAGATAACAATGTGTGTTTCTATGAATTACAACAAATACTATTACCATTTTTAAAAGATATGTCAAGCGTGTTTGTGTCTGGGCGTGTATGCCTCGGCACGTGCAATATGAGTATGCGTGTTGGAGTGAAAGTTTTAGGTACGTGCGTATGGGAGTGCTTATGGGAGTGCGTGTTTTTGCATGTGCGTTTGGGCATACATCTAGATTTATTCGAAATTAGGGTTTTTGAGTATTTTTCTAATTGCCCCTCTTCTATTTTCAACTCCCTGTGTAATTGCTTATAAATGGTTAGGGGAGCAGAGTTATGCATGTGGTGTATGTGTGTGTGTGTGTGTGTGTGTGTGTGTGTGTGTGTGTGTCTATGTGTGTGTGTGTGTGTGTGTGTCATGTGTGTGTGTGTGTGTGTGTGTGTGTGTGTGTGTGTGTGTGTGTGTGTCATCCCCATGGCCAGTGTTTATTTTTAATTAATTCGGCACTAATGAGCACTGTTTACACGCCGGGTTGAAAATCCATAACTAAATATTGTTTTATCCGTGTCTATGCTAATGCAATAATTGTGTATTTGACAAAGCAGCGGATTAATCCGTGTGTGACAGTTAGTGCTTGCGTGAGTGCATGTTCTTGTGATCCTCAGAGAGTGGAGTCAGTGGCGGACCTACATTTTTATCTGGCTCTGAAGCTTGAACTGTTATGGGGGCCCCTTAGCAACCCCTTCTCATACAGTAGACCCAAAACGTTTAAGCAATGTGCACTAAAGTCTCTTCTGGGGCTCCTCTGGGATTAGGGGCCCTGGAGCCTCATTAGTTTCATAGTAGGACCTACTATGAAACTAATGAAGCTTCATGGGCCTCTAGGTGGAGTACATAGCACATCTTTATTAAGGGGAAAATTCAAAGACACTTTTAGTCTTGAAACCCTATATTAAAGGCCGTTTCACACACTGGGAGAAACTTTGGATAATATCGGTGTTCTTCTGCCAGAAGTGTCTTTAAAATTACTGCTTGTGGGATCATGTCCACTTCGTTTGAATGTCACTTTCTCCACATCGTCTGTACAGTATTTACACCCTGTCAGTCAGAGCCACGAAAGAATTATATTGGCCGCATCGTATCTGATAATATATGATAAATTCCTTCTTTTTTAGATCTCAGTTCCTCATGAAATTTATAAAAGAAGCCCCAACGAAATCCACCTAAAGTCCTTGATTAACCGAAATGAACCATGTGAGATCCCTGGGCAGGGTGAGCCGCATGGCCAAATTTTGCATTTTCAGACCCTGTTTACATAGTAGTCGAAAGGTGTCAGGGTGTCAGAGGACTGTTGTGGGTATCATCCAGGAGGAAAGATGAGAGGAGTCGTTTTATACCTTAAATAATTGTCCAGAATTTTTGTTTTCAGCTGTCCGGAGAACCAAATATAGTTCAGACAGTTGTTCAGACAGTTGTTCAGACACTTGTTCAGACAGTTGTTCAAATAGTTGTTCTTTTTGCTTTCATATTTTTGCTCTAGACTTTCTATGCCAGAATTCGCTAAACACCAATGGCAAAGCTTGTATTACATATGTATGTCGTGCCGAATAAGTAAAACTTGCGATTTTGGCTTAAATAGCAACGCACGTCTTGCCGAATAGGGCAGCGAAAATTTGTGTATGCAGTAATTTAGCAAAAAAAATTCTGAACCTAACGAAAACAAAAATATTTCATTGTGTTTGTTTATTATTAAACTATTGTAAATTTATAAAAATATATTCAGTTGGATTAGGCTAAATTAAATTGCGCTTGTAATAATAAGGTTAGGTAAGTTTTCTAAGGTTCTTTTGGTACAAAATCATTATTTTTTATATTAATATAAATTAAATAAAATATATATATATTTCTTTAATTATATAACAGAAATTTTTAAAAAGGACTTAATTTTAAATGAGGTCTGGCTAATTGACTACTTTTACCTATTCGGCACGACATATACACATGTGTGTGTGTGTGTGTGTGTGTGTGTGTGTGTACACCTCGTGCCGAATAGGTAAAACTATATATATGTCGTGCCAATTAGGTAAAACTTGCTATTTTGGCTTAAATAGCAACGCTCACCTTGCCATATAAGACAAGTGAAAATTTGTGTATGCAATAATTTCGCAAAAATCATTCTGAACATAACGAAAAAAAAATATTTCATTGTGTTTGTTTATTATTAAATTAATGTTAACGTATCTAAAATATATTTAGTTGGATTAGGCTAAATTAAATTGCGCTTGTTGTAATAAGGTTAGGTAGGTTTTCAAAGTTTCTCTTGGTACAAAATTATAAATTCTTACATTAACATAAATGAAAAAATATATCTTTAAACGTATAAGAATTTTTTTAGAAAGGACTTAATTTTAGATGAGTTCTTGCTAATTGACCAGTGTTACCTAATCGGCACGACATATATATATATATATATATATATATATATATATATATATATATATATATATATATATATATATATATATATATATATATATATATATATATATATATATATATATATACACACACTATATATATATATATATATATATATATATATATATATATATATATATATATATATATATATATATATATATATATATATATATATATATATATATATATATATATATATATATATATATATATATATATATATATATAATATAGAAAACACTATGAAAAAAGAATTCCAAGCGCTTTCGTGACTACTCACATTATCAAGGAACTATAAAGGAAACATGATCAAGAAGGCTTATAAAGGGTAAGACTACACCTTTATAAGCCTTCTTGTCATGTTTCCTATTATAGTTCCTTGATAATGTGGGTAGTCACGAAAGCGCTTGGAATTTTTCTATTTTTTCATAGTGGTTTTCTTGCATATTTGATATCACCTGTTTACTGTGATCTTTTTTATATATATATATATATATATATATATATATATATATATATATATATATATATATATATATATATATATATATATATATTCAAATACATATCCAACAAAATTATCATTCGCAGACAATAACAATTTTGTAAAATATACAGTACGCTGTGGCAAGCAACTCTTGGTTTCCCAGGACTGAGAAGGCCACACATCCCTTGGGAATATAATTAATTACAACTGTTGGCGATAATCCTGGGAGAATCTATGATTGCTTCTAGCCTATTAACATCAATATAATTGGATCCATACAATCCCCAGGTAATAATCCAGATTATCTACCTTATCGTATAATTTAATTATCAACACCTTGTTATCTCCTCGTTAGGCACCAATACATAGAACAGACACAACACGTATGTTCATCGTCAGCAAAGATTTATGTTATCTATGTTATAGCTGCTACCACTGCTATCGCCTCCCTTCACCCTTCACCCCCTATTCTATCTCTTGTGCCACTAAAACTACTCCTCCCTACTTTCCACTACCAGCATTACAACTACCATTACTTCTTTTTCTCAATATGTCCCTTCCCTTTGTCCCCCTCGCTTATGTATATATACTGGCTCCTCCACTTTTTCGTGTTAGTCTGACTTGTAAATGGTCCAAGTCGGACCGAAACGTAGTTCTAAGCTTCTCTCTCCCATGTACGAGTTATTTGTGTCTTAGATGATTTAGGAGGGGAATACAGTTCTGCAAACAGAGATGCGAATTCGTCTTAATCTTTGAAGTGAATTATGGTAAGAATGTTTCCTCTACATACACACGATGTGTGTATGTAGAGGAAACGTTGTATCTCTTTTTATATCATTTATGTACCTATTACATTTCAGTTTAATTTTGGCTTGAAAAAATATAAAAGCAGTCACCAACAGCAAATATTAAAACGAACGATAAAAGGAAATCAGAATGGAAACTGAATCTCTTTCTCTCTCTCTCTCTCTCTCTCTCTCTCTTTCCGTCGCTTGTGGTGCTGCAGTATGAACAACAACAATGATACCAGCAGCTGTAGCAGCAGAAGCAGTAATACCACCACCACAACAAGCAGTAAGAATAACATCGCCAGCAGCATCAGACATAGCAGTCGGATCAGCACCAACACAGTAGAAGCAATAACCATAACATCAACTTCACCAACGTTAAGATCATTGCTCACCCTCTACCCTGCACACTAACACTGCCACAGACAAGGCTTCTCCCCCACTCTGGCATGGTCTTCGTCAGCAGTAACAAGGCTGGCTACATGCAAATGAGGGAAGAAGCCCCACATATGTCTCTGTCCATCCGACGCGTCTCCCAGCGTCTTGTAAGGAGCTTCGCCCTCCACGTAAACCTGACTGTTATTCTAAGACATATATAGCACATCCTTACTTTTACACTGCAATGGGATAAAAATGTTAATATTTTTTTTTTTTTTAATTTTAAGGTTAAGCAGTATGCTTTGCTGAAAGCTGGGACATGTTTGTTAAAGAACTAAATATGAACAATAAGTCAGAAATTGCACAGTATCTATCATAGCAAGGTAAACATGGCATACCCATAACTCAACATAGGTGCACTTGCGCAGCTGGTTGTACAAATACGAATGTGTGACTAACATGAACACTTAACGCAAAATACACAAGAGCGCGCACACACACACACATCACACACAACACATATACATACATACACACATTATCACCACCACATCACATCATCACCACAACACAATACACACACACACACACACATCACACACAACACATATACATACATACACACATTATCACCACCACATCACATCATCACCACAACACAATACACACACACACACACACACACACACACACACACACACACACACACACACACACACACAAGAAGAGAGACAAGGACATAGTCAGCAAAGGACAACCAGAGCCGGGAAGAACAACAACCGCTAGTACACACAAAACCACCCTTAGAACCCCCACAGCCAAACACGCTATCTCAACACAAACCACAATCCACACTTACAGCCCCCACTCCACAGCACACTGCCAGGTTCCCCACCCCCACAGACCCCCAGAACACTGTGTTGGAGAGGAAAGTGAAGGTATGGTACACCAACGCTGATGGAATAAAGAGTAAGTGGGAGGAGTGGCACGAAAGAATCAAAGAGGCATCACCGGACATCATAGCTCTCACCGAAACCAATCTTAGGAACGATAACAGGTGTCATCTTCCCAACAGGATATCAGATCTTGAGGAAAGACAGAGGGGGTGGAGGAGTGGCACTGCTCATCAAAAACCAAGGGGATTTTGACGAGATGGAGAGAAGAGTCAGAGGAGAAGCAAGAGACTACATAATAAGAACACTTCAGTCTGGAGGTCCCAAGGTGGGAATTGTAGTGATGTATAACCCACTACAGAATAGGAGGAGGCCAAGGCAAGAGACTACAAACCTCACTTAAGGAAAAGGATCTTGGGGTGAGTATAACACCGGGCACATCTCCTGAGGCGCACATTAACCAAATAACTGCTGCAGCATATGGGCGCCTAGCATACCTAATAAGGAATCGTTCAGGACCCTGTACACTGTGTATGTCAGGTCTATATTGGAGTATGCAGCACTAGTTTGGAACCCACACCTAGCCTAGCACGTACGTAAATTAGAGAAAGTGCAAAGATTTGTAACAAGATTAGTCCCGGAGCTAATGGGCATGTCCTACGAGGAGAGGTTAAGGGAAATCGACCTGACGACACTGGAGGACAGGAGAAACAAGGGGGATATGATAACGACATACACAATAACGAGAGGAATTGACAAGGTGGACAGAGACAGGATGTTCCAGAGATGGGACACAGCAACAAGGGATCATAATTGGAAGTTGAAGACTCAAATGAATCAGTGATGTTAGAAAGTATTTCTTCAGAGTTGCCAGGAAGTGGAATAGTCTGGGAAGTGATGTAGTGGAGGCAGGATCCATACATAGCTGTATGAAGAGGTATGATAAAGCTCATGGAGCAGGAAGAGTGACCTAGAAGCGACCAGTGAAGAGGCGGCACCAGGAGCTGTGAATCGACCCCTGAAACCACAAATAGGTGAGTACATACACACACACACTCTTACACCATATTGGATGGAGTATGTAGCATCAGTATGGAACCCACACCTGGTCAAACAAGTAAAGAAATTGGATAAAAAGTGCAAAGAGTTTGTAAAAAGACTAGTCCCGGAGGAGAGGTTAAGGGAACTCAACGTGACGACACTGGAGGACAGATAGGATAAGGGAGACATGATAATGACGTATAAAATGCTAAGAGGAATTGAGAAAGTTGACAGGGCCAGACTGTTACCGAGAAAGGACACAGGAACAAGGGGACACAACTGGAAGTTAAAATCTCAGATAAGTTATAGGGATATTAGGAAGTATTTCTTCAGTACTAGAGTTATCAAGAAGTGGAACAATCTGGAGAGTGATGTAGTGGACACAGGATACATACATAGCTTTAAGAAGGGGAACGATATGGATCTTGGAACAGAGAGTGGATCTAGTACCGACCAACAAAGAGGCGGGGCCAGGATCTATGAATCAACTCCTGCAACCACAAATAGGTAAGTACAAATAGGTGAGCGTACACATACACACACACACACACACACATACACACACACACACACACTCAGATACACTCACACACATGATAAGTGCAGAGGCAACACGGGTACATTATACATCCTCTGAGTGATGGCATACATAATACGTGGTCGACAGAGCGATACCGACTTGAGATGCACTCTCAGACCGGGTTACCGAACACATCAAAAGTGCCTCAATATCTTCTAAAAGTTTGCTTTACAAATATATAAATATAAATATATAAATATACAAAATATATATATATATATATATATATATATATATATATATATATATATATATATATATATATATATATATATATATATATTTTTGTGTGTGTGTGTGTGTGTGTGTGTGTGTGTGTGTGTGTGTGTGTGTGTGTGTGTGTGTGTGTGTGTGTGTGTGTGTGTGTTTTATGTGTGTATGCAAACAATCGCAAACATTCGATCTTAATTATGCAAGACAAGCCACGGGGGAAATCTTTAGCTCAAGTATTTTCACACTTCTCAGTGCATCATCAGGAGCTTTGCAATGTTGCAAGGCAGCAACTGAAGGAGTTTTCTCAGAGTAGCGCAGTGCGAGTGTCACCTGCCGCAGGCTCTCTCATAATGTGGGCCAACGGTCGGTGCCACCCCCGCACCTCCGTATCGGGTAAATGGGTTTTGAGATGTCAAGTATTATGAAATTAGAAAATATAATAGCCAGCCCCAAGCTTTTTCTAGCCGCTTAGAACAGGTCATATGACCTGAGAAAACACGTTTCTCAGTGGATACTATATATATGGATTCCTATTATTCTGTGTAACTTTTTTAATTAATAAAAGAAAGGAAATGAATGTGTTCTTTGTCTGTTTAAATGTCCTGGTCTGGGGTACTTAAATGTTCCAAGGGGTACTCAGAATTATCTTTATATATTTTCCTAAATATTGTCTACTATTCTTCAGTGTCGATTAATATGCCTTACTTGGGAATTTTCTATGCCATTCCGATAATATTTATATGATCCAAATTTCTACTTCTAATATCCTTTAACCTCACTAGTATGTTATCATGTAATCTTGTGTACCTGTCATTGTATGGTACAGTAACAGCTAAACGCGTTATATAACCATTCACAACTGACTTAGTATGAAGTTTTGGTGCGTAGACACTGGTCGAGCGTCACCAATCCATCATGAAACTACCTGGCATAATGAGCAATCCTGTGATTTTGTATACAGTAAAAAGAGAGCAAATGAGAGAGTGGGAGAGATGTTATCAACAAATTTTGTTGAAAATAAGAAAATGTTTTGGAGTGAGATTAATAAGTTGAGGAAGCCTAGGGAACAAATGGATTTGATAGTTAAAAATAGGAGAGAAGAGTTATTAAATGGAGAGTTAGAGGTATCGGGAAGATGGAGGGAATATTTCGAGGAATTGTTAAATGTTGATGAAGATAGGGAAGCTGTGATTTCGAGTATAGAGCAAGAAGGAATAACATCTTGTAGAAGTGAGTGTGGGGAAAGTTCGTGAGGCAGTGGGATAAAGATAGAAATGTTAAAAGCAGGTGGGAATATAGTTTTGGTCTGGTCGGGGCTTTTATTTAATAAATGTATGGAAGAGGAGGCTTTAAGAAGAGTAGAGTGAACATTATCTAGATAAGGGTAAAGAGGTTTTTGTGGCATTTATTGATTTAGAAAAGGCGTATGACAGGGTGGATAGGGGGGCAATGTGGCAGATGTTGCAAATGTTTGGAATAGGAGGTAGGTTATTGAAAGCAGTGAAAAGTTTTTACGAGGATAGTAAGGCTCAGGTTAGAGTATGTAGGAGAGAGGGAGATTATTTCCCAGTAAAACAAGGCATTAGACAAGGATGTGTGATGTCACCATAGTTGTTCAAAATATTTATAGATGGAGTTGTAAGAGAAGTGAATGCTCGGGTGTTGGCAAGAGGTGTGGGGTTAAAAGATAAAGAATCTAACACAAAGGGGGAGTTGTCACAGTTGCTCTTTGCTGATGACACTGTGCTTTTGGGAGATTCTGAAGAGAAGTTGCAGAGGTTGGTGGATGAGTTTGGTAGGGTATGTAAAAGAAGAAAATTTAAAGTGAATATAGGAAAGAGTAAGGTAACGCAAGATTGGATATCTGGTTGGAGGGAGAGAATATGGAGGAGGTGAATGTATTCAGAATGTATGAGATCATAGTTTTACCAACACTCTTATATGGATGTGAAGCATGGATGGTGATTATTTTAACAAGGAGAAGGCTGGAGGCAGTGGAGATGTCATGCCTGAGGGCAATGTGTGGTGTGAATATAATGCTGAGAATTCGTAGTTTGGAAATTAGGAGGAGTTACGGGATTGCCAAAACTATTATTCAGATAGCTGAGGAGGGGTTGTTGAGGTTGTTTGGTCATGTAGAGATGAAGGAAAAAATTTGAATGACTTCGAGAGTATATAAATCTGTAGTGGGAGGAAGGCGGGGTAGAGGTCGGCCTTGGAAAGGTTGGAGGAAGGGGGTAAAGAAGGTTTAATGTGGAAGGGCTTGAACTTCCAGCAAGCATGCGTGAACGTGTTAGATAGGAGCGAATGGAGACAAATGTTTTTTTAGGACTTGACGTGCTGTTGGAGTGTGAACAGGGTATGTTTATGAAGAGATTCAGGGAAACCGGCAGGCCGGACTTGAGTACTGGAGATGGGAAGTACAGTGCCGGCACTCTGAAGGAGGGGTGTTAATGTTGCAGTTTTATAACTGTAGTGCAAGCACGCCTTTGGCAAGACAATGATGGAGTGAATGATGGTGAAAGTTTTTCTTTTTCCGACCACTCTACCTTGATGGGAAACGGCCGATGTGTTTATAAATAAGTAAATATATGTATATATATATATATATATATATATATATATATATATATATATATATATATATATATATATATATATATATATATATATATATATATATATATGCGACTAAGGAGAAAACTGACAGCCAATAGACCATCACAGGTAACAATATTTTGAGAGAAATATTTGCCTCGGTTCAGAATGCTTTTCCATGGAAATTAACGATGCGGAGCCACTACAAGTACCTGAACATACGCCAGTACATCACAAACTCAATTAAAGTAACATTTACCAGGCGCCTCCCACATATTCCCAAAACAGCCAGTGCACACACACGGCTGGAAAACTCACAGACCTTTTGAATAAAATAAACGGGGGCTCCTCTATCTTAGATGTTCCATCCACCAACTACACATTGCGTAGCATTGTTTCCGTTTAGTAAAGTTTGTTTGGTTCTGCTGGGAACAGGCAGCAAGTCTTTAATCTCGTTGGTCATCAGATCATTAAAAAGATCTCTTCAGTGCTGGTAACTTGATTCGCCTTCTGTGTCAGCTCAAAAAGAGGAGTGGGACTCACCGACTGAGAAATTTAGAATCCAGTTGTACAAGATAATTGAGGAAGACAAAAGTCATGCTTATACTGCTTAAGCACCGAGAAAAAAAAAGCACCCTGCCCGGGATCCATGACACCAGCATTTCTAACACAACTGACCCCACTGCAGAAGCACCGTTTATGCAAGACTCAAATGTTTGCAGAGCAACTATGTAGGTGCCATCTGGCTCTGCTGGAGGATACGCTGGAATAACAATCACTTGATAATTCCCACTTAGGGAATACCTAATTAATAGTACATAAACAGTATTATACACCCCAACATTTAAGAGAAATGATCAATACGGTTCTTATGGAGAGTGCAGGAATATTTCTATCGGAGATCAAGATATTCGTCAACAAATCCTTGCCTGATCTGATTCCCGACGAAATTAAGCCGTTCTTCTTTGGTGTATTCCTTTCTGCCTTGAAAAGAAAATGGAAGAATTAGCAACCTAGTTGCAAAAGCAGTAGTTAAGACTATCGCTCGGAGATGGCAATAATCCCTCAACCAACCAGTTTGGCTTTGGGGTTCCTCAAGGCAGAGAAGCAGCGGTTCATGCAGTATAAATAATAAGAGCTCAAGAAATGCATTTAATTTATTTAAAAAAAAACACGTAGTATTAACAGGCATTCGAACACACTTCACTAGTTTCTTTCCTTTTGTTTTAGATAGAGACAAGTAATAAGTTGAGCTTCCTGTTTGGGAAGCGGGAAGGCTGATCAGAAAGAGTTTTCTCCCGCCTGTGCTCTTTAGCATAATAGTTAGGGAGCAAAGGTGTCCCTACTAGCAGATCTCAATCAAGTTAGGACACGAATAGTCCAGGGGACTCCTCCGTCTTCCCAACGTGAAATTGTCTGCGCCAACCTGCAAACAATCAAGACAGTAAGATCTATACATGACCAATAGCTTTACTCTTTCCCCAGATTGACAGCATAATGCTTAAACATGAACAGTATATAATACCCACAAAATGAAGTATTAAACACTTGTGCAACGTCCGGGTATCTTTATTTGTAGACGGTTAGCCATTATCTCCATGTATTGTATTGATAAAGCCACTGGATGGCGAAACGTCTACAAATAAATATACCCAGATGTTGCACAAGTGTCTAATTTCTCATACTGCTTGAAGCCCCAGGGAAAACTGATGTAGTTATTGAGGACGTATTGGATGATAGAGCAATG
>WNWK01001120.1:135000-142500 GCA_009830355.1 Cherax destructor | reverse complement strand
TACATTGTTGCAGTCCTCAGTAATAGCTCGCAAGTAGACAGAAACTCAGAAGATTAATTAATCTGTCTTCATGTAAGTTCATTACACTTTAGTGATTAATTGTTGCAGTACTGAGTACTGTTCCCAGGTGGTCATCGTAGACCAAAGAAGAAGAAAAAGAAATAGAAAATGTTTTCTCGGTTATGCATGTTGATTCATATTTTTCAAACACCCTATAAGTCTTCCATTTTGGAAATGCCAACAAACTGGAAAGCGCCAGTGACCTGAATTGCTCCAAAAACAATGAACTGCACCGCCGGTCAATTAGCAAAGGTAAACTGAACCTTTGAAACACCAGCTGAGAGAGGAGACACCAGCTGAGAGAGGAGACACCAGCTGAGAGAGGAGACGCGAATACTTGCCATGATCTTTCATTTTGAAATCTTGGGATCTCTATCGTAAATTCAGTATTGTTAGAGAGAATACGTTTAAAGTAATCCTCACAAGCAGTGATGTGAAAGAGTGAGCTAGATGCTTTCATTCTGTTTTTTTTTTCCCCTGACGTAATTTTGTCATAGATTCGTTGATACGGTAATGTAAAGGTAAAACAAATTAAACATCTTCATTTGCTCTATCCTCTGCTCAACTACTTTCTTCATCTCATCTGTCTCTGTCTCTTTTTCTGTCTCTCTGACTCTGTCTTTCTGTCTGTCTGTGTATCTGTCCGTCTGTCTGTCTCCCTTTCTCTATGTATCTATCTATATATCCATATGATCTTGCGCTACCGTCCATAGGATGGATATGGGGTACACAATGATATAGCTACTTCGGTGGCAAAATCTAAAAATCTAATTTATCTACCTCTCTATCTATGTGTTTATCTATCTCTATATGTGTTTATCAATCTATCTACTCTCTCTTTACCCCTCTCCCTCTCAAATTTCCCATTCCGGTGGTAACATGGGATAGGCCATGATTGGTTCGTCTAAAGATCAAAGTGACTATACAAAAACAATAACTGGGGAGGCAAATTCTCTGTCACGCCCCCAACACCCATCCCCGTGCATGCTGGCCGGGCAGGAAGTAGCTACCCTCATGGCTCTGGGTCTGAGGTGGGGTGGGTGGAGCAGAATTGGTCATAAACTGTCTCTGATGCAAGATAGAAAATTCCTTGGCTCTGAGCTGTGAATATACAGAAAGATAGGAAAGACCTAGAATCAGAGCTGTTACGTTGTGGAAGGAGAGTAAAGGATTAAGTTCTGAGCTGCGAAAGTTCGAAGTCGGTGAAAAGGCTTGCTCATTGCAGATCTAGAGAATGTACAGAGAACCTTTACTGCAAGTATAAGTTCCGTCAAACAATTTAAATACTGGGAACGCCTGGAAGCACTTGACTTATACTCAATGGAGCACAGGCGAGAGATATATATCATAATCTACACCTGGAAGATTCTGGTAATACCTGAAAAGTATTGCACAATTTTAAAAAATAAAATTGAAAAATGGCCGCGAACACACACTCCAATAAAAATCCCAACCATCTTCGATGGTAAGACCTAGTGACTCAAAATTGTCAGTGGAACGACTTAAGGATAGTGATTAAACATAATGGAAGCATTTTAAACTAAAATGTGGCATCGCATGCGGGAAGTGCCATATACTCTGGGGTGGTGTATTACAGCCATACGCCTGGCAGTGCTACCAGGCAACCACACAGGTCTATCATATACAACCATATAACACCATATTCCCCATACCATAATAACCCAATGTAGTTTAGTGTGAGGAACTCAATAAGATCAGTAAATTAAAATATATATGAGGGATCAGTGAGGAATGAATGAGGAAAGAGTTATACAGTGAACAAAACAAAATAACATGCAGAGGAAATATGCAACACGTCCACCCAGAGGAGGAAAACGGGATGCCATGTGACTTTTTTCCAACCCCCCCCAAGACCCAACCCACCACTAGCTACCCACAGCCATAATAAGTCACCCCCCTACCCTCAAAATTCACCCACTACCCACATGCCACATGCCTCGATTTCTATAAATACATCTCACATATTTCTGTCACCAGTGCAAAGAAAGGTAAAATGGAAATCAGTTTTTTTTTCGTGGCATACAGAGTGAAGTAGGATACGGGCGGGATGTCAGTACAGCATACATGTAGGACATATATAAAAAAATCCTTGGAAGGAATTCTAGGATCACATGCAACCTATGCTTTTCCAAGTATCATATCTCTTGTGCAAGAATAAACACTGCCTCAAAAAATGACCTCAAACTTGCAAGGTCCTTCTGGTTGTGCAGTAAAGATATAGAACTTTGGGCAGGTATCAGAAAGGTACTAAGGAGGATAATAAATAATAAAAATAAGCAAGAAAATAAATATGAACTCTTGGACAGTCTACCAAAGATATATAAAACACGGGAAGAAGAGATAAGAGGAGTGAACCAAAAAATGCAGAATGCCAATACCATAACCCATACCACAACAGATGACTCGAAACTATATAGTCATCCACTGAAAAAAACAGAGGAAACAAAAACGTTATTAACCCAACCCCCATACATAGTGCTAACCCAGACCCATTCCCCAGTCCTAGCGCTACTGCCTACAGTGCTGGTGCTGGCCCTGGCTCAGCTCGCAGCCAGTGCTGACTCAGACTCAGCCCATAGCTTTAGTGCCAGTCCAAACTCTGCTGGGGACTCTACCACAGTCACCACTAAAACCTTAAATATGCAACCATCATTGCACAAGACCATAGCCCACATTACAGATGTAGTGGAGGAGTCTTCTTATTCTTCTTCTTCTGGGGAAAGAAGTTCCCCCGGAAGTTTTAAGGTGTGCCTGCCAAAAATTACTCTGGTTTTGTTTATGTTTTCAGATTGCAGAGATTGTTCTCACTTCGTTATTCTTTTCTCATCTACTTTGGCAGATCCCTCAATTTATATTTGCATCCAACTTTTTCCTCAGTCCTACTTTTGTTAATCTAAACTGGAAAGTGTTTATGCTTAACTCGTAATTTTACTGCCGCAGTTTCTACTTACTCAGATGAGTATATCTCCCTTGATGTATATTCACTGTCAGCAGCCGTGTATACAAACGTTGAGGGATGTATATCTCATTATACATACACTTATAATATACTTTAATCATTCTGTTAGTTTAAAGTATCCTAGACTGGTGGTGTATAGGTGAGATACAGCCTTAATGACCTGTGTGCAGTCGACAGGCTTTTAATTAATTAAACAAATTAATGCTAATATTTTTGTTTACTTTAAAAGCATAAGCTAATTTCTCTTCCTACGCTATTTATGTTAGGTTACAGATAATTTAGCAACTTCAAGAAATTATTACATACATATATTAGCAACAATAAATGAGGGAATTAATACAAGGAAAACTTTGTTTTCTTGAGCGAAGAGAAAACAGGGAACCAACAGAAAGATTTCGGGAACATGGCAATAAAATCTTCATATGATCATATTCAACACGTTCTCCTAAGGCAAATGTCGATTTCTCATATATATCGATTTCTAAATATACGCTATTTAGATTAGGTCAGGTTAGTTTTGGTGAGATCAAGTTAAACCAGGCTAGGTTAGTCATTTCCTAATTAGCAGAGCTGCGGACTGTACCGGGCCAACATCAACAGCCTAGCTGTCCCAGTCGATCGAGCCAACAACCGGGAGGTCTGGTCTCTGCCTGGGTCGTGGGGGCAATAACTCACGGAATCGTTGAATTTCAAACGTAAGTTCAATCAGTATTTGTTACAAGCTCCAGAAAGGCGTAACTAACGGTATTTATTTCGTCATTATAACTAACATACACATACTCAAGCTCATTCTAGTGATGTGTACGTTAGGAGAGGTAATTACATATCACATATACACATGCAGTCTCTCGCCCTCGTGGTTTGTTCGTTAAGAGGGTTTGTTAATCGTTATACATACGGACTGAGGCTCACGCTAGTGTTTTTGCCTTAAAAAAAGAAAGGTTCGTTAGCCATGACATAAACAAGGTGATCCTGGCGCCAGGGTTTTGTTAACCACGACTCAGACTGAATGCGTCGCTGCCTGTCGCTTTCTGACCGAATAACTCATTTCAGTGAATACTTAGCGTTCGTTGTCGGTGTAAGCCGATTTACAAGCTTTGAGCAGCAGAGTGTAGAGACAAAGTAGTCCCGGAGAGAGAGAGAGAGAGAGAGAGAGAGAGAGAGAGAGAGAGAGAGAGAGAGAGAGAGAGAGAGAGAGAGAGAGAGAGAGAGAGAGAGAGAGAGAGAGAGAGAGAGAGAGAGAGAGAGAGAGAGAGAACAATGCACATTAGCAGACAGGCAGAAATGCAAACTATAAAAATAGACGAGCGAAATTATATACATGAAATATAAAAACTTTTCGGCAAGTATGATGACCGCATGAGAAGGATGGTTGGGGGTTTATAGCGAACGCATCATTATTCATATAAAAAAAAAAATTCCAATTGCACATTTTTTAGGCGAACCTTTCAACTGTACTCATGTTCATGCATGAGAGCTGAGCGTGCTGCAGTGAACATGTCCCGAACCTGTTACAGTGGGTGTGTGTCTGTGTATTCACCTAGTTGTGGTTGTAGGGGTCGAGTCATAGCTCCTGGCCCCGCCTCTTCACTGGCCGCTACTGTGTGTGTGTGTGTGTAGAAGGAAATGATGGTTACCATGAGCTCAGTATCCACACAATTCTCTCTCCAAATATAATGATCTTTATTTGCTAAATGAGCTGCCTAATGCAATTCAGTCTTTTGACGCTCTAAGTCATTCATTAATTCTCCCTCTTCTCTCTTTCTCTCTCTATACGATCGCACTCGCCCTTCCATTCTCATGAGTATACACGACAATATCCACCTTCACGTAGTCCTTAATTTCCAGTTCAGGAAAGAATTTCAGAGCCCTGAGTATAACTTCTAATTTTGTTTTTAAGCCCCATCGTCGTAAACTACAAACACCAATAAATTCTCTGAGAGGGATTGTCGTAAATGGTTTTTAATGGTGAAAAAGAGGGGGAATGGAAAAGAGAGAGAAATAGAGAGAGAGAGAGAGAGAGAGAGAGAGAGAGAGAGAGAGAGAGAGAGAGAGAGAGAAGAGCAGACAGAGACAGGTAAAGTTTTTATATATATATATATATATATATATATATATATATATATATATATATATATATATATATATATATATAAAATGTCATGCCGATTAGGTAAAACTTGCGATTTTGGCTTAAATAGCAACGCTCACCTTGCCATATAAGACAAGTGAAAATTTGTGTATGCAATAATTTCGCCAAAATCATTCTGAACATAACAAAAAAATATATTTCATTGTGTTTGTTTATTATTAAATTAATGTTAACGTATCTAAAATATATTTAGTTGGGTTAGGCTAAATTAAATTGCGCTTGTTGTAATAAGGTTAGGTAGGTTTTCAAAGTTTCTCTTGGTACAAAATTATAAATTCTTACACTAACATAAATGAAAAAATATATCTTTAAACGTATAAGAGAAAATTTTAGAAAGGACTTAATTTTAGATGAGTTCTTGCTAATTGACCAGTTTTACCTAATCGGCACGACATATATATATATATATATATATATATATATATATATATATATATATATATATATATATATATATATATATATATATATATATATATATACATATATTAGAATTGTTAAATGTTGATGAAGATAGGAAGCTGTGATTTCGTGTATAAGGCAAAGATGGAATAATATCTTATAGGAGTTGTGAGTGACGGAAGTTCGTGAGGCAGTGGGTAGAATGAAAGGGGTAAGGCAGCTGGGATTGATGGGATAAAGACAGAAATGCTAAACGCAGGTGGGGATATAGTTTTGGAGTTGTTGGTGCTTTTATTTAATAATTTTTTGGAAGAGGGTAGGGTACCCAGGGATCGGCAGAGAGAATGCATAGTTCCTTTGTATAAAGGCAAAGGGGACAAAACAGAATGCAAAAATTATAGAGAAATAAGTCTGTTGAGTATACCTGGAAAAGTGTATGGGAGAGTTATTATTGAAAGAATTAAGAGTAAGAGTAGGAGAGCAAATGAACAAGGAGGCTTTAGGAAGGGTAGGGGGTGTGTAGACCAAGTATTTACAGTGAAACATATAGGTTAACAGTATTTAGATAAAGGTAAAGAGGTTTTTGTGGCATTTATGGATTTGGAAAAGGCGAATGACAGGGTAGGTAGGGGGTCAATGTGGCAGATGTATGGAATAGGAGGTAGGTTACTGAAAGCAGTGAAAAGTTTTTACGAGGATAGTGAGGCTCAGATTAGAGTGTGTAGGAGAGAGGGAGATTATTTCTCAGTAAAAGTAGGCATTAGACGAGGATGTGTGATGTCACCGTGGTTGTTCAGTATGTTTATAGATGGGGTTGTAAGAGAAATGAATGCTCGGGTGTTGGCAAGATGTGTCTACCTGGAGTCTACCTGGAGAGAATTCCAGGGGTCAACGCCCCCGCGGCCCGGTCTGTGACCAGGCCTCCTGATAAATAATCTAACACAAAGTGGGAGTTGTCACAGTTGCTCTTTGCTGATGACACTGTGCTTTTGCGAGATTCTGAAGAGAAGTTGCAGAGGTTGGTGGATGAGTTTGGTAGGGTATATAAAAGAAGAAATTTTAAAGTGAATATAGGAAAGGGTAAGGTGATGAGGGTAACAAAAAAATTAGGTAACGAAAGTTTGGATATCAGGTTGAAGGGAGAGAGAATGGAGGAGGTGAATGTGTTAAGATATTTATGAGTGGACGTGTCAGCAGATGGGTCTATGAAAGATGAGGTGAGTCAGAATTGACGAGAGGAAAAAGGTGAGTGGTGCATTGAGGAGTCTGTGGAGAGTATACTTATACCAACGCTCTTATATAGGTGTGAAACATGGGTGGTGAATGTTGTTACAAAGAGAAGGCTGGAGGCAGTGGAGATGTCGTGTAAGAGGGCAATGTGTGGTGTGAATATAATACATAGAATTCATAGTTTGGAATTTAGGAGGAGGCGCTGGATTACCAAAACTATTATCCAGAGGACTGAGGAGGGGTTGTTGAGGTGGTTCGGACATGTAGAGAGGACAGAACAAAATTGAATGATTTCAAGAGTGTATAAATCTGTAGTGGAGGGAAGGCGGGGTAGGGGTCGGAATAGGAAAGGTTGGTGGGAGGGGGTAAAGGAGGTTTTGTGTACAGGGGCTTGAACTTCCAGCAAGCATGCGTGAGCGTGTTAGATAGGAGCGGATGGAGAGAAATGGTTTTCAGGGCTTGACGTGCCGTTGGAGTGTAAGGTAATATTTATGAAGGGATTCAGGGAAACCGGCAGGTCGGACTTGAGTCCTGGAGATGGGAAGTACAGTGCCTGCACTCTGAAGGAGGGGTGTTAATGTTGCAGTTTTATAACTGTAGTGTAAGCGCTTGTCTTATTCGGCAAGAATAGCTTTGCTATTTAATTAAAAACTGCAAGTTTTACCTATTCAGCACG
>WNWK01001120.1:0-132500 GCA_009830355.1 Cherax destructor | reverse complement strand
AGGCCACATGAGGTAGATGGATGGCTAGCCACATGAGGTAGATGGATGTCTAGCCACATGAGGTAAGTTGGTGACTAGCCACATAATGCAGGTAGATGGCTAGCCACATTAGGTAAATGGATGACTAGCCACATGAGGTAGATGGATGGCTAGCCACATGAGGTAGATGGATGTCTAGCCACATGAGGTAGGTGGGTGACTAGCCACATAGTGCAGGTAGATGGCTAGCCACATTAGGTAGATGGATGACTAGCCACATGTGGTAGATGGATGGCTAGCCACATGAGGTAGGTGGGTGAATAGCCACATGATGTAGATGGATGGCTAGCCACATGAGGCAGATGGATGGCTAGCCACTTGAGGCAAATGGGTGGCCATCGGCAGAAAGTGAAAACGGTGGCAGTTTGGCCAGTGAAGGGAGACTGCAATAATGGGTTCGTTCTCCAACTCATCCCGAGAAAGGACTCCATTAAAATTCTCCTCCTGTCTCTCAAACTGAGAAGAGTGACGCAGTGAACGAGATTCTTAACGAGGTTCTCCACGTTTTACGAGATCGGCCGCCGCACCAATCGTAAAGTTGGCGCCGGTGACAAGGTAGCATTTCTTGATTAGATTCCTAATTAAGCAGCCAATCACGTGACTGCTAAAGTGACATTAATCAGGCGGACCCTCCGGTTGCTTAATGATGAACCAAACGCGAAGTTTGAATTGATTTACGGAAATGAGTAAGCATCTCTATTTAACCATCATATATATATATATATATATATATATATATATATATATATATATATATATATATATATATATATATATATATATATATATATATTGATGCTTAACTGTTATTTAAATGATGAGAATATATACTACATAACTAATAGTATTTAAACCAGGAACACTTATAATAATAAAAAAATAACAATAATGATAATAATGATGTACTACTACTACAACTACTACTACTACTTATAATAATAATAATAATAAAATAATAGCTGAGTGTTTAGCAGTAAATGGAAAATGGGGACCTTAAAGAGAACTGTGCTTAGAATGAGGTAAGTAACAGACTATTCAAGGAAAATATTAGGATGAAGAGTAAAGGTAGCATGGAGCGAGCAACAAGAGAAGCCTGATAGATTGTGATGGCAGATTAAAGCTGAGGGGGTCAGATTCCGAGTGTAAGTATTTTTGGAAGAGTGACTGATACTCCAGATCATTATTCATTCGTAGCTAGAGCAAGAGGAAAAGGGATTACAAGGAGAATGGTGTCAGTTTGTATAAAACAGGTGATAGTGAATCAGTTTAAGCGGACGCTGGTAAGAGGAATTGATGGAAGGAATGTTGGCTAGAGAGAGAGGTGGTTAATGAAGTATGGTCTGGATGAAAGGGTTCAGTGCTGGTGTAGCAGAGGTTATGGTTACAGGAGGGTAAGTGCAGTAGGGTGGGTGCTAAGAGTGACTGATGCAGGACGCAGGGAAAATGAGTAAAATGATGAGGTGGTAAAGTTGGCATCTGAAAAGCTTTTTAAAATGTAATATATATATATATATATATATATATATATATATATATATATATATATATATATATATATATATATATATATATATATATAAGGAATTCAATGGGAATGGGAAGAAAAGAAAAGTTAAAATTTTATTGAGGTTCAGAATAACAAATTAAAGAATGTGTGAGTTATTATCAACTCATTTTACTAAGTATGAGAAACAACAAAGGATAGGGAAAAATATGGTAGAAAACCCTGAGGAACTAATGGATGAGCTTTTAAGAAATGAAATTACAAAGATTTTGACAAAAATTTAATGCATGTGACTGATGCTTTAATGTAGGACCTGCATGTAGGACCTGCCTAGAATGGGTTGAAAGACCTATTGGGATGCTCTTCAAATTTTATGCAGGAAGGAATAGAAGTTTTTGGTCGGGGAGATCAGGAAATAAATATAAATATAAATGAAGCCACTGTTGCATTAAGTTGAAAATAAAAACAAACACGAATGAATTAATTGAAGAATACAATGTTCAAAACAAATAAGTGTAAATTCTTGGAAATAGATTATTCATATATTGAGCTTATGTAAATAAGAGGGAAAGATACGTAAGGAAGCCATGTACTGTATAGTTTCTTACCACAAGAGAAAGAGGCGGATTTAAAATGGGTTGGAGATATGTGTTATATATTATTGCAATGCAACACATACAATATGTAAGTATTGTTTAGATAATGGAAAGAATCTGCCTGTTACATTTCTTTATTTGTAAAATGCATAGAAGAGGGTGGAAAGAGGAGTGATGACGCTAACTTTGAAAGTGGTAATGAGCAGATAGCTGTAAATAGTTTTTATGCGAAGAGGAAGGCTTGGAAAAGGCAAGAGAGACGGGAAAACGTCTCAGTTAATCCGGGCCTTTGGCTGTGATTTGTGATTTCACTATGGTGACATCACAAATCGGTTACGGATCTGGCCGCGGGGGCGCTGATTCCCGAAACCTCCTCCAAGTGTACTTCAGGTATGGTTGGAGTATTAACTTAGGCTGAGATGTTGGATGCCATTACATCAATTAAAATAGGACTCAATATACTTTAAAATGAGGTACAGTGTCAGATGACCCATTCTTTACTAATATATTAAAAAGTAAAAAAAAAATGCTTGATAACATTATTCAACATGTTATTAAAAATGAATTTATAAGTATTGCAGTAAAAGTTGACCCAACTTTTGTATACATTTTCTGAAATTAATAGCCTTTTTCCAATTACGCTTTATTAAGCTTTATTCAGTACTGTTATCCAGTGGAGGAACTAGGATAAACAAATTCACTTTTTATTATAGTTTTAATGCTTCCGGAAGTAGAAGGTACCGTGATGCTGGTGAAAAGCTCTTGATCCAAAGGATTCGAGCTACCCTCTCCTTCAATTGAATCAAACCTGAATGCCTTATAACTATTAGGCGCTGTATAAACCCTTCAGGTTTAGTGCTTCCTCATGAATATAGAATTAGTTACTATTTTTTTTTTGCATTGTTTAGAAAATGGAGAGAAAAACCATAAGCATAAACTCAGGTTTTTAACTACAAACCATATTTAAACCAGATGGGAAAAACATCCTTGATGCAGAATATGAAAAGTCCGTAAAATTTCGAGTTTTGTAATCTGGGCCGTGAATGGAGGCCAAAGCGGAAATCGAGTTCCAAGAAAATTAGAAACTAGTCCCAATAATTACTCCTAATACCTGGTGCCGGGATGACCCGCCTTGATACCCAAGCTCATCTTCGCTCAGGAATAATTTTATGCAGCAAAGATCAAACGTAAAGGTCAGGGTCACAGTGACACAACTTCCAGTTAGAGTCTTCTTAGCATATAAGTTATAGAATTAAAATTTTAAACGCATGAAAATATACACGCAGTGACACCTTCACCCACCCTATTGTAACCCCTAGTTTCACCTCTCTCTACTCTTCAAGGGTACTTAATAAACCACGGTATGGGTGGGGTTTGAACCCATGGCGTGAGTCAGGCCTACTAAATAAAGGATTATGAAAACTGTATAAAGAATAATGGGCACTACAAAGTTAGTAATCAGGAGAAGCAAGGAATCACAAGGAAAAGTGAAATTTAGTCATAGACGACATAAGTCAAAGTGAAAACTGAGCCAAAGCAACTTTGCAACTACCTCAAAAGAAAACTGACAGTAAATAGTATATTGATAATACATCTGAAGCAGAATCGGGACCTGTCCTTTATAAATTAATAATGAATTATGTGAACCTAGAAAAAGATTTAATTTTTACTCAACTTAACATAGGTCAGTACCTGAGTTAGGAAGAGAAAGAGAACCACACTGAACTGATAAATATCGAGAAATAAATAAAGCTGTAACAAAAGTTTCTGAGAGAACTGGACACACCAAAATCAACAGAATCTGACGATTTTAATATTCACAATAAAATATAGACTTGACCCAGAACAACTCATTTGATCAGATCTTTAACAATTCACAAACTCTGGCAAAGATGAACACGTAATCAGGAAGACACCACTGAGGCAAGTCTGACTGGTAAA
Organism: Cherax destructor; assembly: GCA_009830355.1. NCBI lineage: Eukaryota > Metazoa > Arthropoda > Malacostraca > Decapoda > Parastacidae > Cherax > Cherax destructor. Next base: position 128,420 of record WNWK01001120.1, on the reverse strand, counting down.
CATGAATTTCCTTTAAGAACCTGGACAAAAAGTTTCTTAAACTAGAGGATATACTACAAAGGTTAAACAACTTGTTTTTTATGAACCCATCTCATTAGCTAAACGATTTAAGTATTTAATAAATTGTTAAATATATTCAAAATATGTAAACTTTATTTCAAATCTAAGGCGAAAACATTATCAAGTATTGGGCCCCTGCTTAGACGACATGTGGACGTACACAGATGACAGCAAAGAAATGAGTAAGATACTAAATTTCCAATTCGACTCAGGGTCAACACTCTAAATGAATTTTTTTTTTATGACCGAGACTCAAAATTTGGTCATTTCAAAAATCTCTGATATTATCTAAACAACACAAGATTTCGAAAAGGCAATTAATGACATGCCCATGCACTCTACCTCTATCCGTGTTCATGTTAAATTAGACACATATGCAACACTTGGGTATCTTTATTGAGGAAACGTTTCGCCACACAGTGGCTTCATCAGTCCAATACAAAGTAGAAAGGTGTAAGGAGAGGGAGTTGAGTTATCAGTCCCAGGCCTGGAGTCGATGTGTTCAGTCCATCAATCTTGTTAGAGTGTAGAAAGGCCGTAGAGGTGCTTATATGCTGTAATCAGGTGAGATGCAGCCAGGAGGAGGTCACAGTGGTATCAACCACTAGTCGAAGTAAGTCCTTGTCCAAAGGTTTGGACAAATGTTGAAGAATCCTTGTATCAAATCCAAGAAGTCTGTGTCAGACAGATGTAGATGAATGGTTCAGAGAACCGACAAGTTGTTAAATTCTAACAAGATTGATGGACTGAACACATCGACTCCAGGCCGAGGACTGATAACCTCAAACTCCTCCTCTCCTTACACCTTTCTACTTTGTATTGACTGATGAAGCCACTGTGGGCAAACGTTTCTCAATAAAGATACCCAAGTTTGCATATGTTCTAATTTAACAACTGTCGGTTCTCTGAACCATTCATCTACATCCGTGTTCATCAAGAACTGCAAGAAGCCCCTGTCACGTGCCTTCAGCATTCAATGGAGAGGGAGCATGGACACAGGGGTCATCCCACACTCACTAAAAACAACATAGTCCCACTCCACAAAGGTGGCAGTAAAGCAATTGCAAAGAACTTCAGGGCGATAACGCTAACATCCCATATCATAAATTTTTTTTAAAGGGTTCTAAGAAGCAAGATCGCCAGCCATCTAGATACCCATCAATTACACAACCCAGGGCTACACGGGTTTAGAGCAGGTCGCTCCTACCTGTCCCAGCTACTGGGCCATTATAACAAGGTCCTGGATTCTGTAGAGGATAAACAAAATGCAGATGTAGTACACAAAGACTGCGAAAGCCTTCGACAAGTGCGACAACGGTGTAATAGCGCACAAAATGCGTGATAAAGGAATAACAGGAAAAGTTGGTAGATGGATCTCATATCTCATATTTTTCGTAGACAGAGATGAAAGCCATAGCTCCGTGTCTTCCTTTGCGGATGGCATCCGAATTGTCGTGACAGTGTCCTCCATCAAAGACACTGCAAGATTCCAAGCGGACATCAACCAAATCTTTAAATGGGTCACATAAAACAATATGAAGTTCAATGAAGAGAAACTAATGTGAAGGACCTGGGAGTGATAATGTCAGAGGATCTCGCCTTCAGAGACCACAACAATTTATCTACCTCATCTGCTAGAAAAATGATAGGATGTATAATGAGACCCTTCAAAACTAGGAACGCCAAGCCCATAACAATTCTCTTCAAATCACTTGTTCTCTCTAGGCTTGAATACTGCTGTACACTAACTGCCCCATTTAAGGCTGGCGAAATTGCTAACCTGGATAGTGTACAGAGAGCTTTCACGGCACACATAAGTACCTAAATTACTGGGAACGGTTGAAGTCCCTTGATTTGCATTCCCTGGAATTCACGGAAGATACATGAAAATATTCACTTGATAAATCCAAGCGGGATTAGTACCAAACTTTCACACTCGGCAGGAGATGCAACATCCCCCCAATGAAAAGCAGGAGCGCCACGAGTACACCAAGAGACAACATAGTAAGTGTCAGGGGCCCAAGACTGTTCAACTGCCTCCCAGCATACATATAGGGGATTGCCAGTAGACCCCTGTTTGTCTTCAAGAAGGCGCTGGACAGATACCTAAAGTCAGTACCTCACCAGCCGGGTTGTGGTTCGTACGTCAGTTTGTGTGCGGCCAGCAATAACAGCCTGATTGATCAGACCCTGATGTACCACGAGGCCTGGTCTAAGACCGGGCCGCGGGGGCGTTGACCCCTGAAACCCAGGTATACTTCAGGTATGCAGTGACAGCTTGAACCCACACCAAGTCAGATACGTAAATAAGCTCTTGAAATCACAATCACCACCAGAATGACTCTGTAACCCAGAGCCTAAAATATTTCGTGCATCTATTGATCATACCGTTAATATCGAGACAGAGGCGTTGTCTAACTGTATTTACCTAGGTTTGAGACAATGAAGTAAGACCGAACGAACTCGAGTTCTTGACTTTGGGAGAAATGTTAGTCATATATACAAATTACATTTTGAAAATATGTATATAATACCGACAAGACGTGGGTAAAGACACATAAGCAAGCACTCAGGATATTTTAATGAGAAAACATTTTTGTCCAAGGTCCGAAACGTTTCCTTATTCAAATGCCCTAAATATTTGTTTGTATTTTACTATGGAAAATAGATAAGATAGAAACGGATAGATTTTTGACTTAGGAGATTTCCGAGCTCACTGCTTTAGCGCATTTGCTTGTGAATATGATAACAATAAAGTGTAAATGAAGCAAGAGCCCAAAATGAAAGGATTAGAGCTGCAAACTCGACTGACTAGGACTTGTTTTTGCACCACAAGGACTGTGAACAAAATGCATGAACTCCAGAGCATTAGAGTGAATGCTGACTCCTGAAGTAAAAGTGGAACACACGGAAGCCGACAAACAAGGAAGAACATAAAAATTGATATTCACACCACGGTGAGAAAACGAAATACGGAGTGCTTATTGGCTTCTTCCTGAGGGATATTGGATTCCAGCAACTACTTTCTCGCGCAGGTCACCCCGTCTCCATGGCTGTTAGAGGAATGGCACAAGTGACAGCAAAACGAGAGTCTACACATTTGTCTACACAGGATGTGACAAATGTTATATAGATGAAACATCAAATGATCTTCAGACATGAGTTTGTAAACACAAGAACACTTTCAGATGGTATAAATGTCACACACCCCGATAAATTTCGTGCATTTCGTAGCGAGGGACAAATAGGTTGGAAACTAAGGGGAATAATTAAAAAAAAAGTGGTGTAGAAACAGTGTGTATGCATATAGAGATGATTATCAGGGAACCTCGACATAATAATAATGAATTTTGTAAAATTCATTCTCCAAAAACAAAGACTGACACCTAAATTTATGACATCAGGCCCCCTCCATCTATCACCACCACTATAGTGAACCGTCTAATTATCTGTTGTGATGATGAGGGGTTCTCAAGAGTCCGGTCTTGTAGGGGAAAAGGTAACTGCCATTTACCATTTACCAATTTTGTCAATTGACTTTCTTGTTGTGTACGTAACTGTGTGTGTTTTTGTGTGGGTGTGTGTCATATTTCAATATTACTTGCAATAAATGCTTGCCGTTGTTATTAAACGATCCAGAAGATTTGCAGCAAATCACTGACTGGGATTGATTATATTATTATGCATGTGGAGGAATATGTCACTTGCCTCTCGCGGACTCTTACCAACAACATGAAACAACACCATCTTACATCCTTCTCTTCTCTTCTCTTCTCACTCTCTCTTTCTCTCTCTCTCTCTCTCTCTCTCTCTCTCTCTCTCTCTCTCTCTCTCTCTCTCTCTCTCTCTCTCTCTCTCTCAAGATGATATATTCATAAACTTATTCAATCTTGTGTGAGATAAGCCTTATTGAGAGCCGGCCATTCCAAAGTAACACCATCGTGATGTAACACCATCCTGATGTAACACCATCCTTGATGTTCCCGTAGCTACTGAACCCACCCACTCCTCCCAAGCCCCCACCAACATCCCACAAATTCTTCCCAGTCGTCCCTCCTTCCCCTCCACAGCTCACATATTCCTCTCAAGCATCCATCCACAACCCACACACCTCAAAGTACATTCTCCACCACCCACTTATTCCTTCCAGTCCCATCCATTCACATTTCCTCCTCAGCCCACCTACAACCCACCCACACCTCTCCCCCATCGACCCACAAACTGAATTAATGTTGGTAGAATTACAGACAATGTGTTAGGTAAAAGGACACAAAAGCAACTAATGTAACTCCTTGACAAAGCTCCTGGAGAACGAAATGTTGCCACAATATAATGTCACGTTATTTGCACTTGTGTCCTTTGTCCCACAAACTACCAATTCTCCTTTCCTTACCCCTTCTACAACTCATTCAGTGCCCTCCTCCCCCAATCCAAGAACACCCTCTCTCCCGTCGGCACCTCACCCTCTTCACCCACCCTCCCGCAACCCACCCAGTTCTCTCTACTCGCCTAAAGAGGCTGTCACACCCAGGACCTCGAAGCCCAATAGGCTTCCTCAATAACAATGCTCGTGTTGACGGGTGACCCTTGCAGTAGGAGGCCGCCTACCATATGGTTCACACTGCTAGTCCCTTAAACACTACTATTCCTTTACTATCAGTCCCCTACACACTAAATATCACTAAACATAAACTCGTTTAAACATTGCAAAGTCCACTATATATTATTTTCTCCTTAAAAGCTCAATCCAATTCACATAAACACTAGTTACGTAACCACTAAACACAAGTTCTTTCGAACAATACGAAATTCAAAGCTTCTTAAACACTTCAAATAGGCCTAAACACTAAGTATGCTCAAATTAAACACTTCAAATAGGTCTAAACACTAAGTATACTAAACCCAAAGTCCTTTGAACATTACTAGTTCCCTCTACACTATGTCCTCTAAAAACTAAATTCCCTAAACACTAACTCATTTAAACATCATATTACTTACATTCTAGATGCGTTAAGCATTAAGACTCCTAAACACTAAAAGTCCAATAAACATTGTCTACCACAAACATAAGCTTCCTAAACGTCAAGTATAATAAACATAAGTTCCCTAAAGAAAAAAAACTTTCTAAAATACTAACAATCTTCCACTTGTTAATAAACACTACACCCATCATGAAGACCTATAGGTCCAAGTAATTGGAGCTATCCTTACCACAAAAATGCTAACATACAATTTGCCCCTACTATTACTACTCATTCTACTGCTACTACTACTACTAATAATAATAATAAAATGTCATAATCATTTAGGTGGAGAAGTCATGGGTAATAGTCATAGTCAGGAATTATACAAATAATCTATCCAATAGTAAGAGCCAGTCACCATAGTCAATGGTCATAACCAATAGGTAACAATCATAGTCATAATAAATAGTCATAGAGAAAAGTGTTAACCACTAGTTATAGCCAGTAATCTTAGTCGATAGTCATATATGACATAGCTGCAAGTTTAAGTTCAACAGTCACAGCTAACAATCGATATCAAGTTCATAAGTCATAAGAAAACTTAATAACTAGGGGGGGTATGTCTAAATGAAAAACCCAGAGGTTATCGCAAAATGCAATACGCAAAGGTTATCGTGAAATGTAATACCCAGAGGTTATCGCGAATAGTAATTTCCAGAGGTTATAGTGAAAAGTAATGCCCAGAGGTTATTGTGACAGGTAATACCCACAGGTTATCGTGAACAGTAATATCCCGAGGTTATGGTGAAAAGTAATGTCCAGGGGTTATGGTGAAAAGTAATACACAGAGGTTATCGTGAAGAGTAATATCCTTCTGGTTACAACCAGATGTAACACGCAGCGCTTATAGCCAGACGTAATAACCGAGTGTTACAGCCAAATGTGATAGTCAGAAGTTATAGCCACAGGTAACAACAGAGTTTATGGCCAAATGCGATAACCATGTCTTCGTCCAGAATGGGCCAGGAGGCCTGCTGCAGTGTTCCTCCATTCTTACGGTCTTTCGTTTTTATTAAGCAAGTGTGTTAAAAAAAAAACATACGTGAAGTGTAGAGTGCTAAGAATTTCGCCCTAACCTAATGTGCGCTCTGTGCTGGTGAAGTATTTTTGTATCGGACGACCTGGAGTTACTACTCTTTGCCTTTCTCGGATCGAATCTGATCGCCTTCCGTTTCCTAGTGTCACTGTCACTCTCACAGGACAACGTCGCTTCCATAGGTCATTGTCACTTTCACAGGACAGTGCCATCTTCGCGTTGAAACGCATCGCGAGTAGTGCCAGCTTTCATTAAGCATTTCAAAACCCTTTCAGAAATTCCCCCCTTACCGTCGTACTCTCCCCCGCCTCCCCCTTCCCTTTCTCCATCCACCCCTTTGATGTGAACGTCACCACCGTCATTAGAGAATGTGCATTTTTCGTTCACTATCCCATCTTCCTGCTCACCCAATTAAAAAGTTTCATCAGATCGCTTCTTGGACAGTGTACGTCAGAGGGAGATGACCTGGTCAACTGTGACCTTTCCGGTACCTCCGAAACAGAGACACACACACACACACACTAGGACATATTTATTAGAAAACCTTTCGGTCCTGGGACCTTGATAACTTCGAACATACAAAGGTTGAAAGACAGTATATATAGGCGAAAGTGAGGTGTGAGTGACGCTGGTGACCTGAAGAATGCCATGTTAGGATGAGGACGGGTAGACGATGAGATCATGTGACTCCTGTGTGTTTGTGTCGGTGTCTCGTGCGTCCATCTGTAAGCATATATATCTGTTGATATATTCTCTCTCTCTCTCTCTCTCTCTCTCTCTCTCTCTCTCTCTCTCTCTCTCTCTCTCTCTCTCTCTCTCTCTCTCTCTCTCTCTCTCTCTCTCTCTCTTTCTCTCTCTTTTACACAGGGTTTTACAAGGATAGGTTCCTAACTTCATTTACAATCTAAGAGCTGTTACCCTACAGCAGCTCATTTGAAAACTCTCTCTCTCTTTCAGGCGGAGTGGAGAGTGGGGAGAGAACCTTATGCTTGTCTATTATTCACACGTACACCTAGATAATACACAAGTCCTTAATTTAATTTAGATATTAGTAGCTAGTTTATCTTAGCAGACAGCCTAAGTGTGGACTTTCAAGTCCTTTGCTATCTGCCATTCCCATGTACTCCAAGGCACTATCATTTCCTCTCTCTCTCTCTCTCTCTCTCTCTCTCTCTCTTCTCTCTCTCTCTCTCTCTCTCTCTCTCTCTCTCTCTCTCTCTCTCTCTCTCTCTGTCTGTCTGTCTCTCTCTCTCTCTCTCTCTCTCTCTCTCTCTCTCTCTCTCTCTCCTCTCTCTCTGCCTCTTAATCTCTACTTCCCTTACCATCAACATACTGTTTATTAATTAACTGTGAAATATTGAATCATGTAAAAAAAAATAATTAATTGTGAATAATTTCCACGCAGTTAAGTTATCCCCAAATGCATTACATAATTAGGGATAGCTTTTAAACAGGCGCTGCGATCAGGTCACATTACCTCGCCACCCCGACAACAGCTACGGTGAGTTTAACCGCTACGGTGAGTTTAAGGAGATGTAGTCCTCACCGTCGTCTAAAGTTTCTTCACTGTAATTTATGTCTGGAATAAATATAAAAATATTTCACGTATTACACAAACGCTGTGTGAAGTAGAGACATTGAGAGGTGGTTAATGTGGTTTGAAACCTATCGACTTAACAAATGTTATTAAGGCTGCATGTAAACTGTTCACCACCAGCCAATAATACTTTAATTCTAAAATAGGAACAAAAGCCAACACGTTGTTTATACATTGATGAAATATACACGTCTTTCTTTATATATATATATATATATATATATATATAACACTGAGACTAGCCGAGGATTCGAATCCATGTCGTTTTGGCCCGCCTCATGGTGAGCGAAAATCGCATGATGCTCTAACCCATAGGACCACACAATCCTACAGGAATCAAGAACCCAGCAGAGCTAGTGTTTTACCTTGATCCGAGGACATACGGTGGTGTGGGTGCCTCAGATCTAATTTCATTCTACTCCACATTTTGTGTACTAGCGTCCACAAGCAGTCTATATATTATTGTAACCACGAACGAGTGGTATTTAATCAATATCAACACTACGACTAGCTGAAGATTCGAACGCATGTCGTTTTGGCCTGCCTCATTGTCATGTGATTTTCGCTCACCATGAGGTGAGCCGAAACGACATGGATTCGAATCCTCGGCTAGTCGCACTATTGTTATTGAATAAATAACACTCGTTTGTGGTTACCCAAAAACTTGTCTAATGTATCTTAATTTTTTCCCAAATTTTATTATTATAAAGGAATTCAATTTATATAAACCAAAAGATATATTCAAATTATTTTCAAAACTACTTTTTATGAAACATGATTCTATTATATTTCTGTCGACCATGGACTTGCCTGATATAACTTTCTCAGCTTTTTGAAAATCAAGTGGATAGATAAAATTTCTCACATGAATAAACAGAGCATTAGAATCTTGTCCACTTCTAATGCTATACTTATGTTGTTTTAATCTTAGATCAAGACTTTTACCAGTTTGACCGTAATAAACTTTATCGCATATTTGACAAGGAATCTTATAGACACATCCGTCAGCATTTTGGGGGGAATTTTTGTCAGAAGTTTTTTAACTGTATCAAGATTTTTATATACAACTTTGATATTAAAATTCTTAAGAAAGGAAGGTATATCAACCAAGTTTTCATGGTAAGGGAGAACCAACATATTTATAGTTGAATAAGGTTGGTTGTCCCTTTTTGAATTGTAAAAAGTATTTCTAACTATATTTTAAAGGCTTTGTCAATTAAGTTTCTTGGATATTTTAGATCATTAGCTGTTTCATAAATTTTGGAGATTTCTTCATCTATGAATTCTGGACTACAAATACGCAAAGCTCTCAAAATCGTTGGTAAGAATACCAAGAGTTTAACTTTATCTTGATGTAAAGAATAATAGTGTAAATATGAAGTTTTTTTTTTTTTGTAAATTTTAAAATTAAAATCATTGTTTATATATATATATATATATATATATATATATATAAACAATGATTTTAAATTTAAAATTAAAAAAAAAAACTTCATATTTACACTATTATTCTTTACATCAAGATAAAGTTAAACTCTTGGTATTCTTACCAACGATTTTGAGAGCTTTGCGTATTTGTAGTCCAGAATTCATAGATGAAGAAATCTCCAAAATTTATGAAACAGCTAATGATCTAAAATATCCAAGAAACTTAATTGACAAAGCCTTTAAAATATAGTTAGAAATACTTTTTACAATTCAAAAAGGGACAACCAACCTTATTCAACTATAAATATGTTGGTTCTCCCTTACCATGAAAACTTGGTTGATATACCTTCCTTTCTTGTCCAGAGAGCTGAGGAGGGGTTGTTGAGGTGGTTTGGACATGTAGAGAGAATGGAACGAGACAGAGTGACTTCGAGAGTGTATAAATCTGTAGTGGAGGGAAGGCGGGGTAGGGGTCGGCCTAGGAAAGGTTGGAGGGAGGGGGTAAAGGAAGTTTTGTGTGCGAGGGGCTTGGATTTCCAGCAAGCATGTGTGAGCGTGTTTGATAGGAGTGAATGGAGGCATATGGTTTTTAATACTTGACGTGCTGTTGGAGTGTGAGCAAAGTAACATTTATGAAGGGATTCAGGGAAACCGGCAGGCCGGACTTGAGTTCTGGAGATGGGAAGTACAGTGCCGGCACTCTGAAGGAGGGGTGTAAATGTTGCAGTTTTATAACTGTAGTGTAAAGCACCCTTCTGGCAAGACAGTGATGGAGTGAATGATGATGAAAGTTTTTTTTTTTCGGGCCACCCTGCCTTGGTGGGAATCGGCCGATGTGTTAATAAAAAATAATATATATATATATATATATATATATATATATATATATATATATATATATATATATATATAAACAGGCCATATAAACAGGCCACATCAAATATATATATATATATTATGTATGTATGTATGTATGTATATATATATATATATATATATATATATATATATATATATATATATATATATATATATATATATATTTGATGTGGCCTGTTTATTTAGTGTAAAAGTTTAGGATCCTTACTACATCAAAGGATTGTTTTATATTGTCTGACGGCGAGACACTGTTTAGAGTCTTTGCTGTAATAACATAATAGTTTTAATATTTTTATATGATACATAAATAACCCGCACATGGAGAGAGAAGCTTATGACAACGTTTCGGTCCGACTTGTGATTGTTATTCGTGTATTGTTCCAGTCCCGGCGCCATGCCCTTTTGTTCTTTGTATATGATAGTCTTGTGATGCTGACGGAGCGGTGGAATTGCCGTCGCTGTCTGATAAAAGCGACTTTCATAACAAGCCGTGGCCATGACCATGTCTTTCAGCTGTGCCTCCCATTGGAAATATGTCACTCTGTCTGACTTTTTTGGGTTATCCTGGGTTCTCTACACATATGCTGCTGTGTACGATAATCTATGTAACTGTATTTGTGTATACCTGAATAAACATACTTACTTACTTATTCCTTACACATCACTTGCTTAGTAACGCAGTTAATTTTGCAACATTGGAAAGATGAGCTAGGTCCCTCTTTCTACAGAAGCACAACCATACGTCCAGACACCTATTCTTTTTTTACACGGTGTCAGTTTTGAGACTAATTGTATTGTCTTGTATTACAGTTCATGTCTGTTTTGGGGACTATCGATTTTAACGATGATGCTGACATAGGTGATGCTGGGAGCGGTCGTCACTCTCTGTTTAGAGTATCCAGAAAACATTTCTACACTCACGGACACGTACATTGTCACTGTGGATTTACGTCACCACTGGGTCGTTCGTGAATTTACTCTCATCTGAGTCGAAATGTTATTTAAATAAGTGTTTTGACTCAGATTCTGGTGTAATCTTTGAGAATTATTAATATGTTGACTAATAATAATCTCTGCATACACAGAGTTGCATAGAAGATATTATGTGTGTAAGGATTCCAGAATCCAACAGTGCCAGTCAATTGTAGACTAAGAAGTACAGGCAGGAAACGAACCTCGATCGCATCAAACTTTTCCGGCACAAGTAAAACCAGTTTTAAGTGCAGATATGACAGGTCCCTGGATGCCAGGGACCTGTTATATAAAATCTAATCATGGAGCGAATGGGGTTTGACCCCATGGCAAGTGAGTCTTAAAACGCACAGGCCAGTGTGTTAACCACTAGGCCTGTGACTTAAAACTCGCTTGAAATGCTGTTCAAGCCCCACCCGTTCCATGATTTTTTTGCAATCGCTTTATTACGATTTCGTCAGTATTGAAGATACAGGTCAGAGTTACAAGTTACCCACGCAAACACGTAAAATGGGTAATTAGTTTGTTAGGTTTCAAGCCTATAGATTATATGAGGGTCGTTAAGGCTACATTTCACCAGTAAATAACATAAAAAAATAATCTCTAAAAAACAAACATAAAAAAAATTATTCTCTAAAAAATAAACATAACAAAATTAATCTCTAAAAAATAAACATAAAAAAATTAATCTCTAAAAAATAAACATAAGAAATAATCTCAATTATATACGCTGAGAGATATACACTTCTGTGCGTATAAACTGAGAAGCATGAATGCGCACTGAGATTCGAATATCTGCACAAAGAGCTAAGTAAATACTCTTCACTGAGAGACAAGTGTATACTATGACAGACAACTATACTGAAAGACCACCATATACACTATGAGATACGTATGCACACAGCTAAGTATATAGCATATACTATACACACTGTATATAGTATATACTATATACACACTGATATACAATCATAAACGCTGAGAGGCAAGTATATATACAGATAAGTGTATTAACAGAAACAAATATAAATATAATGAGAGATAAGAATAGACACGACTACATAGATTCAGTAACGTTTGCATATTTGCTAATGGGGTATAGAGTTAGTAAAAAAAAACTTTCACTTTGGGCTGAGGATTTAGTAAGCAAATGCGGATGTGTAAAATTCCCTGCGGGAGTTTTTGCATAAGTCAGCAAAATATTGGATTTCTCAGAGACTTGGGCTGGCGAAAGTTTCTTGACTCTTAGCGAAGATTTACATATCTTTACCAAACCAAATGCTTGTGAAAAATAAAAGTGTTTTATATATATATATATATATATATATATATATATATAATATATATATATATATATATATATATATATATATATATATATATATATATATATATATATATATATATATATATATATATATATATATATATATATATATTTTTTTTTTTATTACACATCGGCCGATTCCCACCAAGGCAGGGTGGCCCGAAAAGAAAAACTTTCATCATCATTCACTCCATCACTGTCTTGCCAGAAGGGTGCTTTACACTACAGTTATAAAACTGCAACATTAACACCCCTCCTTCAGAGTGCCGGCACTGTACTTCCCATCTCCAGAACTCAAGTCCGGCCTGCCGGTTTCCTGAATCCCTTCATAAATGTTACTTTGCTCACACTCCAACAGCACGTCAAGTATTAAAAACCATATGCCTCCATTCACTCCTATCAAATACGCTCACACATGCTTGCTGGAAGTCCAAGCCCTCGCACACAAAACTTCCTTTACCCCTCCCTCCAACCTTTCCTAGGCCGACCCCTACCCCGCCTTCCCTCCACTACAGATTTATACACTCTTGAAGTCACTCTGTCTCGTTCCATTCGCTCTACATGTCCAAACCACCTCAACAACCCCTCCTCAGCTCTCTGGACAATCGTTTTGGTAATCCCGCACCTCCTCCTAATTTCCAAACTCCGAATTCTCTGCATTATATTCACACCACACATTGACCTCAGACATGACATCTCCACTGCCTCCAGCCTTCTCCTCGTTGCAACATTCATCACCCATGCTTCACACCCATATAAGAGCGTTGGTATAACTATACTCTCATACATTCCCTCTTTACTTCCATGGACAAGGTTCTTTGTCTCCACAGACTCCGAAGTGCTCCACTCACCCTTTTCCCCTCATCAATTCTATGATTCACCTCATCCTTCATAGACCCATCCGCCGACATGTCCACTCCCAAATATCTGAATACATTCACCTCCTCCATACTCTCTCCCTCCAATCTGATATCCAATCTTTCGTCACCTATTCTTTTTGTTATCCTCATCACCTTACTCTTTCCTATATTCACTTTCAATTTTCTTCTTTACACACCCTACCAAATTCATCCACCAACCTCTGCAGCTTCTCTTCAGAATCTCCCAAAAGCACAGTGTCATCAGCAAAAAGCAACTGTGACAACTCCCACTTTGTATTTGCTTCTTTATCTTTTAGCCCAACACCTCTTGCCAAGACCCTCGCATTCACTTCTCTTACAACCCCATCTATAAATATATTGAACAACCACGGTGACATCACACATCCTTGTCTAAGGCCCACTTTTACTGGGAAATAGTCCCCTTCCCTCCTACACACTCTAACCTGAGCCTCACTATCCTCATAAAAACTCTTCACTGCTTTCAGTAACCTTCCTCCTATTCCATACACCTGCAACATCTGCCACATTGCCCCCTATCTACCCTATCATACGCCTTTTCCAAATCCATAAATGCCACAAAAACATCTTTACCCTTATCCAAATACTGTTCACCTATATGTTTCACTGTAAACACTTGGTCTACACACCCCCTACCTTTCCTAAAGCCCCCTTGTTCATCTGCTATCCTGCTTTCTGTCTTACTCCTAATTCTTTCAATAATAACTCTACCATACACTTTACCAGGTACACTCAACAGACTTATTCCCCTATAATTTTTGCACTCTCTTTTGTCCCCTTTGCCTTTATACAAAGGAACAATACACGCTCTCTGCCAATCCCTAGGTACCTTACCCTCTTCCATACATTTATTAAATAAAAGCACCAACCACTCCAAAATTATATCCCCACCTGCTTTTAACATTTCTATCTTTATCCCATCAATCCCAGCTGCCTTACCCCCTTTCATTCTACCCACTGCCTCACGAACTTCCCCTACACCCACAACTGGCTCTTCCACCCTCCTACAAGATGTTATTCCTCCTTGCCCTACACACGAAATCACAGCTTCCCTGTCTTCATCAACATTTAACAAATCCTCAAAATATTCTCTCCATCTTCCCGATACCTCTAACTCTCCATTTAATAACTCTCCTCTCCTATTTTTAACTGTCAAATCCATTTGTTCTCTAGGCTTCCTCAACTTATTAATCTCATTCCAAAACTTTTTCTTATTTTCAACAAAATTTGCTGATAACATCTCACCCACTCTCTCATCTGCTCTCTTTTTACATTGCTTCACCACTCTTTTAACCTCTCTTTTCTCTCCATATACTCTTCCCTCCTTGCATCACTTCTACTTTGTAAAAACCTCTCATATGCTAACTTTTTCTCCCTTACTACTCTCTTTACATCATCATTCCACCAATCGCTACTCTTCCCTCCGCACCCACTCGCCTGTAACCACAAACTTCTGCTGAACACTCTAACACTACATTTTTAAATCTACCCCATACATTTTCAACCCCATTGCCTACACTCTCACTAGCCCATCTATCCTCCAATAGTTGTTTATATCTTACCCTAACTGCCTCCTCTTTTAGTTTATAAACCTTCACCTCTCTTTTACTTACTGATTCTATTTTCCTTGTATCCCATCTACCTTTTACTCCCACTGTAGCTATAACTAAAAAGTGATCTGATATATCTGTAGCCCCTCTATAAACATGTACATCCTGAAGTCTACTCAACAGTCTTTTATCTACCAATACATAGTCCAACAAACTACTGTCATTACGCCCTACATCATATCTTGTATACTTATTTATCCTCTTTTCTTAAAATATGTATTACCTATAACTAAACCCCTTTCTATACAAAGTTCAATCAAAGGGCTCCCATTATCATTTACACCTGGCACCCCAAACTTACCTACTATATATATATATATATATATATATATATATATATATATATATATATATATATATATATATATATATATGTCGTGCCGATTAGGTAAAACTTGCGATTTTGGCTTAAATAGCAACCCTCACCTTGCCATATAAGACAAGTGAAAATTTGTGTATGCAATAATTTCGCCAAAATCATACTGAACATAACGAAAAAAATATATTTAATTGTGTTTGTTTATTAATAAATTAATGTTAACGTATCTAAAATATATTTAGTTGGGTTAGGCTAAATTAAATTGCGCTTGTTGTAATAAGGTTAGGTAGGTTTTCAAAGTTTCTCTTGGTACAAAATCATAAATTCTTACATTAACTTAAATGAAAAAAATATATCTATAAACGTATAAGAGAAAATTTTAGAAAGGACTTAATTTTAAATGAGTTCTTGCTAATTGACCAGTTTTACCTAATCGGCACGACATATATATATATATATTATTAACCAGGGTAACGTATTGTGTATGTGTGTGTGTATCTTCACCCATTTGTGGTTGCAGGGTCGGTTCACAGCTCCTGGCCCCACTTCTTCGTTAGTCGCTACTAGGTCTACTTTTTCCCTGCTCCCACAGTTTCATCTCATGTGTGTGAATGAGTTCATTAGCGTAAGTAATAATGGCCTAATTTCAATAAGCGCAGTTGAGTCTTCCTTTGCAATTTGCATCTAGGAACAGTGAAGTGTCCAACTTGGCAGCCTGTCGCTCTGGCCAGGCTCTCAAGAGTCTCCTGGATCACGGATTACTTCTGAGACCAAAGTTGAAAGAGCTGTGTTTGCCTTCATTCGTTAGTTTAGCTTAGTCTTTCTCTCCATCTGAATAACGAGAAAATCCCTTTCGACTAGAATAGCTTAATTTAATTAGTATTTTTTTTTACCTGCATTATTAGGTATCCCTGAAGGGTAACGTTTAAGTGGCTGTCATTGTTTCTTCCTCCTAATTTTCGATTTTATTCCGCTCATAACTCGAGAACCAATCACCCGAGCAGACTCGAATTTTGAACGCATGTGTATGGTAACGAGGATCACATTCTAGGAACGATCAGCATTTGTAGGTGTCCTGTGACGAAAAGGACTCAACCCACTGCTATCATGCTTGAGCGGCTTAGATAAATTCCAATACTCTCAGTGGCGTGGTTCAGTTGAAATAGCAAAGTACCTCCTAATTCGACGGTGGCGAAGAGTGAAACGTGCACGTAACGATGCAATAGAGTGAGAAAGACCTAGAGATAAGGATTTCCATCCCTATTTAACTTGTTCTGCATTGAGAGTGCCTGTTTGCGATTGTACTGCACACACACACACACACACACACACACACACACACACACACACACACACACACACAAACACACAAACACATCTCTCCATGGGTCCTGAGAGAGGGAGCAGAGGAGCTATGTGTACCCCTAACAACAATCTTCAACACGTCTATCGAAACAGGGCAACTAGTTATTCAACTACCTGAGGTATGGAAGACAGCAAATGAAGTTCCAATTTTTAAAAAAGGAGACAGGAACGTAGCACTAAACTACAGACCAGTGTCACTGACATGTATAGTATGCAAGGTCATGGAGAAGTTTATCAGGAGAAGAGTGGTGGAGCACCTAGAAAGGAATGAGCTTATCAACGACGGCCAACACGGTTTCAGGGACGGGAAATCCTGTGTCACAAACCTACTGGAGTTCTATGACACGGTGACAGAAGTAAGACAAGAGAAAGAGGGGTGGGTAGATTGCATATTCTTGGACTGTAAGAAGGCGTTTGACACAGTTCCACACAAGAGATTAGCGCAGAAGCTGGAGGACCAGGCAGGGATAACAGGGAAGGCACTACAATGGATCAGGGAATACCTGTCAGGAAGACAGCAGCGAGTCATGATACGTGGCGAGGTGTCAGAGTGGGCGCCGGTGACGAGTGGGGTTCCACAGGGGTCAGTCCTAGGACCGGTGCTGTTTCTGGTATTTGTGAACGACATGACGGAAGGAATAGACTCCGAAGTGTCCCTGTTTGCAGATGATGTGAAGTTGATGAGAAGAATTCAATCGGACGAGGACCAGGCAGAACTACAAAGGGATCTGCACAGGCTGCAAGCCTGGTCCAGCAAATGGCTCCTGGAGTTCAACCCCGCCAAGTGTAAAGTCATGAAGATTGGGGAAGAGCAAAGAAGACCGCAGACGGAGTACAGTCTAGGGGGCCAGAGACTACAAACCTCAATCAAGGAAAAAGATCTTGGGGTGAGTGTAACACCAGGCACATCTCCCGAGGTGCACATCAACCAAATAACTGCAGTATCATATGGGCGCCTAGCAAACCTAAAAACAGCATTCCGACATCTTAATAAAGAATCGTTCAGGACCTTGTACACTGTGTACGTTAGGCCCATACTGGAGTATGCAGCATCAGTTTGGAACCCACATCTAGCCAAGCACGTAAAGAAGCTAGAGAAAGTGCAAAAGTTTGCAACAAGACTAGTCCCGGAGATAAGGGGTATGTCCTATGAGGAGAGGTTAAGGGAAATCGACCTGACGACACTGGAGGACAGGAGAGATAGGGGATAGACGGATTGTGTAGGACCTGCCTAGTATGGGCCAACAGGCCTGCTGCAGTGTTCCTCCTTTCTTATGTTCTTATGTTCTTATAAGATACTGAGAGGAATTGACAAGGTGTACAGAGACAGAATGTTCCAGAGATGGGACACAGCAACAAGGGGACACAGTTGGAAGTTGAAGACTCAGATGAATCACAGGGATGTTAGGAAGTATTTCTTCAGTCACAGAGTGGTCGGGAAGTGGAATAGTTTGGGAAGTGATGTAGTGGAGGCAGGTTCCATACATAGCTTTAAGAAAAGGTATGATAAAGCTCATGGCGCAGGGAGAGTGACCCAGTAGCGGCCAGTGAAGAGGCAGGGCCAGGAGCTATGAATCGACCCCTGCAACCACAACTAGGTGAGTACAACTAGGTGAGTACACACACACACACGCACACGCACACGCACACAAACACATACACACACACACACAAACACACACACTGGGTGCATGATCTTCGAAGAATCACTGGTTAAGTGGCTAAGGCGATGTGGACGTTGTTCTGTCTCTTGAGGCGGGAGAATGTGTCGAAGGATTTAATCCCGGCTGGCTGCAGTTTGGTAAATGTTTCAATACCACGGAGAAGTGGAACAGAATTCTTCCTCCGTAAGCCATGTGTTTCACAAGAGGCTACTAAAATGCCGGGTGCAAGGGGCTAGTAAACCCCTCTCCTGTAAACATTACTAAAGTTAAAAAGAAAAACTTTTGTTTTTATTTTTGGGCCACCCCGCCTCGGTGGGATAAGTCCGGTTTGTTGAAAGAAGAATGTATATATATATATACAAATCTACTAAAAACGAGAAGAAGAAAAACTTTATAAAATTGGGTTGTCTGAATGTGCGTGGATGTAGTGCGGATGATAAGAAAGAGATGATTGCCGATGTTATGAATGAAAAGAAGTTGGATGTCCTGGCCCTAAGCGAAACAAAGCTGAAGGGGGTAGGCGAGTTTCAGTGGGGAGAAATAAATGGGATTAAGTCAGGAGTATCTGAGAGAGTTAGAGCTAAGGAAGGGGTAGCAATAATGTTGAAGGATCAGTTATGGAAGGAAAAGAGGGAATATAAATGTGTAAATTCAAGGATTATGTGGATTAAAATAAGGGTCGGATGCGAAAAGTGGGTCATAATAAGCGTGTATGCACCTGGAGAAGAGAGGAGTGTAGAGGAGAGAGAGAGATTTTGGGAGATGTTAAGCGAATGTATAGGAACTTTTGAACCAAATGAGAGAGTAATTGTGGTAGGGGAGAAACATGCAGAGAGGGTGTAGTAGGTAAGTTTGGGGTGCCAGGTGTAAATGATAATGGGAGCCCTTTGATTGAACTTTGTATAGAAAGGGGTTTAGTTATAGGTAATACATATTTTAAGAAAAAGAGGATAAATAAGTATACAAGATATGATGTAGGGCGTAATGACAGTAGTTTGTTGGACTATGTATTGATAGATAAAAGACTGTTGAGTAGACTTCAGGATGTACATGTTTATAGAGGGGCTACAGATATATCAGATCACTTTTTAGTTATAGCTACAGTGGGAGTAAAAGGTAGATGGGATACAAGGAAAATAGAATCAGTAAGTAAAAGAGAGGTGAAGGTTTATAAACTAAAAGAGGAGGCAGTTAGGGTAAGATATAAACAACTATTGGAGGATAGATGGGCTAGTGAGAGTGTAGGCAATGGGGTCGAAAATGTATGGGGTAGATTTAAAAATGTAGTGTTAGAGTGTTCAGCAGAAGTTTGTGGTTACAGGCGAGTGGGTGCGGGGAAGAGGAGCGATTGGTGGAATGATGATGTAAAGAGAGTAGTAAGGGAGAAAAGTTAGCATATGAGAGGTTTTTACAAAGTAGAAGTGATGCAAGGAGGGAAGAGTATATGGAGAGAAAAGAGAGGTTAAAAGAGTGGTGAAGCAATGTAAAAGAGAGCAGATGAGAGAGTGGGTGAGATGTTATCAGCAAATTTTGTTGAAAATAAAAAAGTTTTGGAATGAGATTAATAAGTTGAGGAAGCCTAGAGAACAAATGGATTTGACAGTTAAAAATAGGAGAGGAGAGTTATTAAATGGAGAGTTAGAGGTATCGGGAAGATGGAGAGAATATTTTGAGGATTTGTTAAATGTTGATGAAGACAGGGAAGCTGTGATTTCGTGTGTAGGGCAAGGAGGAATAACATCTTGTAGGAGTGTGGAAGAGCCAGTTGTGGGTGTAGGGGAAGTTCGTGAGGCAGTGGGTAGAATGAAAGGGGTAAGGCAGCTGGGATTGATGGGATAAAGATAGAAATGTTAAAAGCAGGTGGGGATATAATTTTGGAGTGGTTGGTGCTATTATTTAATAAATGTATGGAAGAGGGTAAGGTACCTAGGGATTGGCAGAGAGCGTGTATTGTTCCTTTGTATAAAGGCAAAGGGGACAAAAGAGAGTGCAAAAATTATAGGGGAATAAGTCTGTTGAGTGTACCTGGTAAAGTGTATGGTAGAGTTATTATTGAAAGAATTAAGAGTAAAACAGAAAGCAGGATAGCAGATGAACAAGGGGCTTTAGGAAAGGTAGGGGGTGTGTAGACCAAGTGTTTACAGTGAAACATATAGGTGAACAGTATTTGGATAAGGGTAAAGATGTTTTTGTGGCATTTATGGATTTGGAAAAGGCGTATGATAGGGTAGATAGGGGGCAATGTGGCAGATGTTGCAGGTGTATGGAATAGGAGGAAGGTTACTGAAAGCAGTGAAGAGTTTTTATGAGGATAGTGAGGCTCAGGTTAGAGTGTGTAGGAGGGAAGGGACTATTTCCCAGTAAAAGTGGGCCTTCGACAAGGATGTGTGATGTCACCGTGGTTGTTCAATATATTTATAGATGGGGTTGTAAGAGAAGTGAATGCGAGGGTCTTGGCAAGAGGTGTTGGGCTAAAAGATAAAGAAGCAAATACAAAGTGGGAGTTGTCACAGTTGCTTTTGCTGATGACACTGTGCTTTTGGGAGATTCTGAAGAGAAGCTGCAGAGGTTGGTGGATGAATTTGGTAGGGTGTAAAAGAAGAAAATTGAAAGTGAATATAGGAAAGAGTAAGGTGATGAGGATAACAAAAAGAATAGGTGACGAAAGATTGGATATCAGATTGGAGGGAGAGAGTATGGAGGAGGTGAATGTATTCAGATATTTGGGAGTGGACATGTCGGCGGATGGGTCTATGAAGGATGAGGTGAATCATAGAATTGATGAGGGAAAAGGGTGAGTGGAGCACTTCGGAGTCTGTGGAGACAAAGAACCTTGTCCATGGAAGTAAAGAGGGGAATGTATGAGAGTATAGTTATACCAACGCTCTTATATGGGTGTGAAGCATGGGTGATGAATGTTGCAACGAGGAGAAGGCTGGAGGCAGTGGAGATGTCATGTCTGAGGTCAATGTGTGGTGTGAATATAATGCAGAGAATTCGGAGTTTGGAAATTAGGAGGAGGTGCGGGATTACCAAAACGATTGTCCAGAGAGCTGAGGAGGGGTTGTTGAGGTGGTTTGGACATGTAGAGAGAATGGAACGAGACAGAGTGACTTCGAGAGTGTATAAATCTGTAGTGGAGGGAAGGCGGGGTAGGGGTCGGCCTATTAAAGGTTGGAGGGAGGGGTAAAGGAAGTTTTGTGTGCGAGGGCTTGGATTTCCAGCAAGCATGTGTGAGCGTATTTGATAGGAGTGAATGGAGGCATATGGTTTTTAATACTTGACGTGCTGTTGGAGTGTGAGAAAGTAACATTTATGAAGGGATTCAGGGAAACCGGCAGGCCGGACTTGAGTTCTGGAGATGGGAAGTACAGTGCCGGCACTCTGAAGGAGGGGTGTAAATGTTGCAGTTTTATAACTGTAGTGTAAAGCACCCTTCTGGCAAGACAGTGATGGAGTGAATGATGATGAAAGTTTTTCTTTTTCGGGCCACCCTGTCTTGGTGGGAATCGGCCGATGTGTTAATAAAAAAAAAAAAAAAAATATATATATATATATATATATATATATATATATATATAATTCCTGCTGATTTCTTGCTTTTCACAAGGAGCAATATTTGCCAGAGATCCCTCACCGTGAGGCCTGGACGTCATAACCTAGACAATTTTATTGAAGCGACAAGGCTAATTGATTTTGCCCCTGTTGTCGTTCCTTTGAGAGCTCCTGCAAACCTGAAATTGTTTTGCAGTATTGACGCTGATGTCAGCTCTTCTCTAAGGCATACGACAATCACCCTTTTGTTGTCCTGCTGAGAGGATACTACCAGACCTTCCCTCGGCCGAACAACAAAAAACTCATCATTTTCTGGAGAGTGCCGTTGGGGTGTCTGGAAAGCAGCAACAACATGGACAACAGAAGAAGCAGAAGCAACAACAGAAGCAGCAGCAGAAGCACAAATAACGGTATTCGAAACATCATCACAGTCACTAATGAAGAATTTGACTCATGTGCAACAACTACAGTAACAGCCTGGTTGATCAGGCTCTGATCCACCATAAGGCCTGGTCACAGACCGGGCCTCGGGAGCGTTGGTTCCCGAAACCCTCTCCAGGTATACTCCAGGTACAGCTAGGTATCTTTATTATGCAGACGTTTCGCCGATCATTGGCTTTATCAATACGACACAGAGACAAAAAACAGAAGAGTGAAGAGGAATGAGATAAAGTACTCAGTACGTCAGTCTTGCATCAGGTGTTCTACTGTGCTTTTGTTGCATATGTGTCTACTTTTTCAGCGTGTTAGTATTATGCATCATTCATGTTAAAAATCGCTACTAACAGCAGCAGTAACAGTGGCAGTAGCAGCAGGAGCAAGAGAAACATCAGTAGCACACGCAGCAACAATAACAGAAGGAGTAACAGCAGCAAAACATACGTAGAAACAGCAGTAACAATTCCATTAACAGAAACAAAAGCACCAGTTGCAGCAGCAGCAGCATCAGTAGCAGGAGCAAAAGCAGGACAACCAGCAGTAGCAACGACACCATTTCAACCATCACCACCATTGTCACCATCACCAATGTTATCATTACCACCAATCTCTCCACTACCACCACCACCACCAACATCCACAACACCCAGAAGCATCACCACATTCATGGTATACTACACCCCTCTCCCGTCTCTTCCGTCCCTCTCCCTTCTCCAATCCCTCCTCCCTTATCCCCCTCCTTTACCCCCACCTCAGCTAGGCAGTATTGCCGCCTGCGGGCAGCTGCGGCAGCACCTCAAATCTGTAGACCAGACAATGTTGAGAGCTTGCACGATCTCTCCTGCATCATCTTCCCGGCCTGAGCTGGGAGACTTCTGTAGGGTAATGGGGATAATGTCAAATATTCACTTATTGGTACTTCAGCTACAAGAGCTTTTAAAGTTTGCCTGGAGGTAAGTGTATCAGAACTCGGGTGAGTGTATCAAGCCTGGAGGGGAGTGTATCAGAACTCGGGTGAGTGTATCAAGCCTGGAGGTAAGTGTATCAGAACTCGGGTGAGTGTATCAAGCCTGGAGTTGAGTGTATCAGAACTCGGGTGAGTGTATCAAGCCTGGAGGTAAGTGTATCAGAACTCGGGTGAGTGTATCAAGCCTGGAGGTAAGTGTATCAGAACTCGGGTGAGTGTATCAAGCCTGGAGTTGAGTGTATCAGAACTCGGGTGAGTGTATCAAGCCTGGAGGTAAGTGTATCAGAACTCGGGTGAGTGTATCAAACCTGGTGGTAAGTGTATCAGGTCTGGGGGGAGGGGGGTGAATGAATCATCTGAAGATAAGCTCATCATGCTAGGGGATGACAGTATCATACACGAGGGTGAGTGTATGAGGCCCGACTGTGAGTGCATCATACAAGAAAGCGAGTGAATCAGGTTTGAGAATATGCCTGAGGGTGAGTGTATCAGGTCCGAGGTTGAGATTATCAGGAAGGATGGGGGGTGAGTGCACGAGGCCTGAAGGTGAATGCATCAACATCAGGGCGAGTGTATCCGACCTCAGGGTGAGTGCATGGGGCCTGAGTTCGGGTATATCAGGCCAGAAAGGGTGCTGAAGAATGAGACATGCATTATTTGAGTATCTTTATCGGGGAAATGTTTCGCCGGCCAGTGGTCTCATCAGTGCAATACAGAGAAGAAAGGTGGAAGATGAGAAGGAGTTTGAGGCAATCAGTCCCTCAGTCTGGAGTCGACGTGTTCAGTCCATTAATCCTGATAAAACTACAACATAAGCAAGAAGCTTAAGTACTACTGACAAATGAGATGGAGCAATTGGAGGGGGACGTCACCAGTGGCTGAAGTGGTTGAAGGGAAGTGTATCAAGCCTCAGAGTGAGTGTATCAGGCCTTCGAATGTGTCAGGTCAGTGAGTGAGTGTATCAAGTCTGTAAGTGAGTGCATCATGCCTGGAAGTGAGTGTATCAGGTCTGCAAGTGAGTGTATCAGGCCTCGGAGTGAGTGTATCAGGCCTCGGAGTGAGTGTATGAAGGAGACTCCGCCTGATATTGCTTCAGTCTTCCTTCAGAAAATCGCTTCTGAGTCTCATATTCTGTCAGTAGGAAGCCAATAAACACTCGGCAATTCGCCTTATTTTCTTGGAGTGAATAAAAGAGTGTAAAGTTACCCGTTATTGACATCCTGAATGCTTTCTCATTTGAGCTGAATTTCCTGGGCTGATCCTACTGTTTTCTACCTGTTGAGGATGTCGGTAGTCACTTCTCCCACGACCCTGTTCCAGACTAAGCCTTCTAGTTGTCTAATTGCTCTCTGTTGGTGCCAGCAGTTATATCTATCTATCTATTTATGTATCTATCTATATGTATATGTCGTGCCGATTAGGTAAAACTTGCGATTTTGGCTTAAATAGCAACGCTCTTCTTGCCATATAAGACAAGCGAAAATTTGTGTATGCAATAATTTCGCAAAAATCATTCTAAACCTAACGAAAAAAAATATTCCATTGTGTTTGTTTATTATTAAATTATTGTAAAAGTATTTAAAATATATTTAGCTGGGTTAGGCTAAATTAAATTGCGCTTGTTATAATAAGGTTAGGTAAGTTTTCTAAGATTCTTTTGGTTCAAAATTAATTTTTTTTACATCAACATAAATGAAAAAATGTCTTTAAACGTATAAAAGAAAATTTAGAAAGGACTTAATTTTAGATGAGTTCTTGCTAATTGACCAGTTTTACCTATTAGGCACGACATATATATGCATATATATATATATATCGTGCCGATTAGGTAAAACTTGCGATTTTGGCTTAAATAGCAACGCTCACCTTGCCATATAAGACAAGTGAAAATTTGTGTATGCAATAATTTCGCCAAAATCATTCTGAACATAACGAAAAAAATATATTTCATTGTGTTTGTTTATTATTAAATTAATGTTAACGTATCTAAAATATATTTAGTTGGGTTAGGCTAAATTAAATTGCGCTTGTTGTAATAAGGTTAGGTAGGTTTTCAAAGTTTCTCTTGGTACAAAATTATAAATTCTTACATTAACATAAATGAAAAAAATATATCTTTAAACGTATAAGAGAAAATTTTAGAAAGGACTTAGTTTTAGAGGAGTTCTTGCTAATTGACATATATATATATATATATATATATATATATATATATATATATATATATATATATGTCGTGCCGATTAGGTAAAACTGGTCAATTAGCAAGAACTCATCTAAAATTAAGTCCTTTCTAAAATTTTCTCTATACGTTTAAAGATATATTTTTTCATTTATGTTAATGTAAGAATTTATAATTTTGTACCAAGAGAAACTTTGAAAACCTACCTAACCTTATACAACAAGGCAATTTAATTTAGCCTAACCAACTAAATATATTTTAGATACGTTAACATTAATTTTATAATAAACAAACACAATGAAATATATTTTTCGTTATGTTCAGAATGATTTGGCGAAATTATTGCATCACAAATTTTCACTTGTCTTATATGGCAAGGTGACGTTGCTATTTAAGCCAAAATCGAGTTTCTAATCGGCACGACATATATATATATATATATATATATATATATATATATATATATATATATATATATATATATATATATATATATATATATATGTGTGCCGATTAGGTAAAACTGGTCAATTAGCAAGAACTCATCTAAAATTAAGTCCTTTCTAAAATTTTCTCTTATATGTTTAAAGATATATTTTTTTCATTTATGTTAATGTAAAAATTTATAATTTTGTACCAAGAGAAACTTTGAAAACCTACCTAACCTTATTACAACAAGCGCAATTTAATTTAGCCTAACCCAACTAAATATATTTTAGATACGTTAACATTAATTTAATAATACACAAACACAATGGAATATATTTTTTCGTTATGTTCAGAATGATTTTGGCGAAATTATTGCATACACAAATTTTCACTTGTCTTATATGGCAAGGTGAGCGTTGCTATTTAAGCCAAAATCTCAAGTTTTACCTAATCGGCACGACATATATATATATATATATATATATATATATATATATATATATATATATATATAATACATATATGTGTGAGTGCGGGAATGTTATTGTTGAAGCATGTACATTTGTCTGTGATGGAGAGTTCTGTAAAGTGAATGTTTCAAACCCTGAAGTACGTGGGTGCCAGCGCTTGTGAGGATGTAAATGCCAAGGTTACAACAACTTCCTGCTTGTGTTTGTTCTTGAGTTTGCATACAGTGCCGATCAGGAGTGTGTTTATGTGGGTACAACTCTTGTTGATCTTATACGTTTAGACGTGTTTTGTGTGCGCGTCAGCGTTCTTGGGTGCTCGCTTGTCAGTGTGTGCTCGCCAAGTTTCTGCGTGTGTCTATGCATTTAAATGTGTTTACGTTTCATTTGGTTTGGGAGTGCTTGTTTGTGATTCGTGTAAAAGTGAGCAAAGTTTCCTCTCTCTCTCTCTCAGGCTGATATTCAGTGCATGACTGAGTACATCATGTAGCAGATAAAAGACTTGTTTTCTCCTGGTGGCGAATGTTTTAACATTAGTGGAAATTCTTCTTGTCTCCCATAACACTGATATGTGATCTTAGATTATTATTCTCAGGTTAAAGAATGTTTAGGAGAGAGTAAATACTCACACACGCACACACACACACCCATCAACACACACACACACACACACACAGGGCCAGGAGCTATGAGTCAGCCGACCCCTGCAACTACAATTAGGTGAGTACACACTCACACTCACGCACACAGAACCACCAGAACACAGTGCTGGAGAGGAAACTGAAGGTATGGTACACCAACGCTGATGGAATAACAAATAAGTGGGAGGAGTGGCATGAAATAATCAAAGAGGCATCACAGGACATCATAGCTCTCACAGAAACCAAGCTCACAGGAATGATAACAGATGGCATCTTTCCATCGGGATATCAGATCCTGAGGAAAGACAAAGGGAACAGAGGGGGGTTGAGAAGTGGCATCGCTCATCAAAAAACAATAGGATTTTGATGAGCTGGAAAGAGAGGAGGCAGAGGAGAGGCAAGAGACTACATAATAGGAACACTTCAGTCTGGAGGTTGCAAGGTGGTAATTGCAGTGATGCATAACCCACCACAGAACAGCAGGAGGCCAAGGCAAGAGTATGATGAAAGTAACGGAGCGATGGTTGACACACTGGCTGAAGTGGCCAGAAGGTCTCATGCGAGCAGGGCAAAGCTGTTTATTGTGGGTGATTTCAATTACAAAGAAATTGACTTTGAGAACCTGGAGCCACATGGGGGCCCAGAAACGTGGAGGGCTAAGATGATGGAGGTGGTACTGGAAAACCTCATGTACCAACAAGTAAGGGACACTACCAGAGAGAGAGGAGAGGATGAACCAGCAAGACTGAACCTAATATTCACCTTGAGTAGTGCAGATATTGAGGAAATTACATATGAAAGACCCCTCGGGGGCAAGTGACCACGTGGTTCTGAACTTCGAATACATAGTAGAGTTACAAGTAGAGAGGGAAGAAGAAGGAAGGGCAGGACAAATGAAGCCAAACAACAAGAGAGGAGACTACGCAGGCATGAAGAATTTCCTGCATGGGGTTCAGTGGGACAGAGAACTGGCAGGAAAGTCAGTAAATGACGTGATGAAATATGTGACAAAAATATGCAAGGAAGCTGAGGTGAGGCTTGTACTCAAGGGTAACAGAAGTAACGAGAAGGCCAGGATGAGCCCTTGGTTCACCGAAAGGTGTAGAGAGGCCAAAATCAAGTGTGCTAGAGAATGGAAGAAGTATAGAAGGCAAAGGACTCAGGAGAATAAGGAGAGCAGTCGTAGAGCCAGAAATGATTACCCACAAGTAAGAAGGGAGGCCCAACGAGAATATGAAAATGACATAGCAGCGAAAGCCAAATCTGACCCGAAGCTGTTGTACAGCCACATCAGGAGGAAAAAAACGGTCAAGGACCAGGTAATTAGGCTGAGGAAGAAAAGAAGGAAGATCACAAGAAACGACCACGAAGTATGTGAGGAGTTCAACATGAGATTCAAAGATGTGTTCACACAGGAGACAGAAGAGATTCGAGAAAGATAGAGAGATGGGGTACACCATCAAGTGTTGGACACAATACATACAACCGAGGAAAAAGTGACGAGGCTGCTGAGTGAGCTAGATACCTCAAAGGCGATGGGGCCGGATAACATCTCTCCATGGGTCCTGAGAGAGGGAGCAGAGGCTCTATGTGTACCACTAACAACAATCTTCAACACATCTGTCGAAACAGAGAGACTACCTGAGGTATGGAAGACACCAAATGTAGTCCCAATTTTTAAAAAAAGGAGACAGACACGAAGCACTAAACTACAGACCAGTGTCACTGACATGTATAGTATGCAAGGTCATGGAGAAGATTATCAGGAGAAGAGTGGTGGAGCACCTAGAAAGGAATGAGCTTATCAACGACAACCAGCACGGTTTCAGGGACGGGAAATCTTGTGTCACAAACTTACTGGAGTTCTATGACGGGGTGACAGCAGTAAGACAAGAGAGAGAGGGGTGGGTAGATTGCGTTTTCTTGGACTGTAAAAAGGCGTTTGACTCAGTTCTACACAAGCAATTAGTGCAAAAGCTGGAGGACCAGGCAGGGATAACAGGGAAGGCACTACAATGGATCAGGGAATACCTGTCAGGAAGACAGCAGCGAGTCATGGTACGTGATGAGGAGTCAGAGTGGGTGCCTATGACGAGCAGGGTTCCACAGGGGTAAGTCCTAGAACCGGTGCTGTTTCTGGAGTATGTGAACGACATGACGGAAGGAATAGACTCAGAAGTGTCCCTGTTTGCACATGATATGAAGTTGATGAGAAGAATTCAATCGGATGAGGACCAGACAGAACTACAAATGGATCTGGACAGGCTGCAGACCTGGTCCAGAAACTGGCTTCTGGAATTCAGCCCCACCAAGTGCAGTCATGAAGTTTGGGGAAGGGCAAAGAAGACCGCAGACGGAGTACAGTCTAGTGGGCAAGAGACTACAAACCTCACTCAAGAAAAAGAACCTTGGGGTGAGTATAACACCAGGCACATCTGAGGCGCACATCAACCAAATAACTGCTGCAGCATACGGGCGCCTAGCAAACCTAAGAACAGCATTCCGATATCTCAATAAGGAATCGTTCAGGACGCTGCATACCGTGTACGTTAGGCCTATATTGGAGTATGCAGCACCAGTTTGGAACCCACACTTAGCCAAGCACGTAAGGAATTTAAAGAAAGTGCAAAGGTTTGTAACAATACTTGTCCCGGAGCTAAGGAGTATGTCCTACGAGGAGAGGTTACGGGAAATCGACCTGACGACACTAGAAGACAGGAGAGGTAGGGATAATATGATAACGACATATAAAATACTGAGAGGAATCGAGAAGGTGGACGGAGACAGGATGTTCCAGAGATGGGACACAGCAACAAGGGGTCACCGTTGGAAGTTGAAGATTCAGATGAATCACAGGGATGTTAGGAAGTATTTCTTCTGTCACAGAGTTGTCAGGAAGTGAAATAGTCTGGCAAGTGATATAGTGGAGGCAGGAACCATACATAGTTTTAAGACGAGGTATGATAAAGTTCATGGAGCAGGGAGAGAGAGGACCTAGTAGCGGCCAGTGAAGAGGCAGGGCCAGGAGCTGTAAATCGACCCCTTCAACCACAAGTATGTGAGTACAACTAGGTGAGTACACACACTCGCGCGGGCGCACACACACACACACACACACACACTCACACACAAACACACACAAACACACACGCACACACACACACACGCTGGAGTGTGACAAGAGTGTACATGTTGCAGGGTTGGCGTGTGAGTGTGTGTGTGTGTGTATGTGTGTCTGTCTGTCTGTTTGTCTGTCTGTCTCTGGGCTTGAGTGTGAGAGTGAGTGAACTCACCTAGTTATGGTTGAAGGGTCGAGTCACAGCTCCTGTATGTGTACTCACCTAATTGTGGTTGCATGTGTGTGTATGTGTGTGCATGTGTGTGTATGTGTGTGTATGTGTGTGTGTGTGTGTGTGTGTGTGTGTGTGTGTGTGTGTGTGTATGAGAGTATGTGTATTTGTCCTTGTGCTGCCGTGTGAGGGTGAATGTATGTTTGTCTCAGAACTAGTGCTCAAGTCTCTCATTCTTAGTGAAGATGACATACGGAGCGCATCACTCCCGCTCACACAATACTCGGTCTTAGTGAAGATGACATACGGAGCGCATCACTCCCGCTCACACAATACTCGGTCTTAGTGAAGATGACATACGGAGCGCATCACTCCCGCTCACACAATACTCGGTCTTAGTGAAGATGACATACGGAGCGCATCACTCCCGCTCACACAATACTCGGTCTTAGTGAAGATGACATACGGAGCGCATCACTCCCGCTCACACAATACTCGGTCTTAGTGAAGATGACATACGGAGCGCATCACTCCCGCTCACACAATACTCGGTCTTAGTGAAGACGATGTTGACCAACGAAGCTACTGTTGTTACTGCTGGTACTACTACAGCTGGCGTTGCTGCTGCTGCTCTTCCTGTTTATGTTGGTAATGCTGTTGCTGCTGCATCTGTCGATGTTGCTGCTACTGCCGTTTCCCTATTGCATGATATTATGCATGGGTGATACAAGCCATGTTTTTGTTCTTTACTAATTTCAGACCCTTATCCTTGGAGAAGAGAATAAACGTACCTCTGATGTCTACAGAAGCATTCCTTCCCGCTGTCTCCTACCTCCCTCTCTTTCCTGCCTACCTCACTCTCTGTCCCTGCCTACCTCACTCTCTGTCCCTGCCTACCTCACTCTCTGTCCCTGCCTACCTCACTCTCTGTCCCTGCCTACCTCACTCTCTGTCCCTGCCTACCTCACTCTCTGTCCCTGCCTACCTCACTCTCTGTCCCTGCCTACCTCACTCTCTGTCTCTGCCTACCTCACTCTCTGTCCCTGCCTACCTCACTCTCTTACCCTTCCTCACTCTATTTTCTTGCCTACCTCACACCTCACTCTCTTTCCCTGCCTACCTCATTCTCATCCTTCCCTTCCTCCCTCTCATTGTCTGACCAATCAGCCTGTTGGTGGCTACATTTCTCATCAGTCCAGCCAAAATACCTCGGTAATATTGCCGCCTCTAATGACAATCTCAACTTTTGCAAAGCCAGCTTGCAAAGGGATGCAAAAGCCCAAAATATTCGCGAATCACTATTGAAACAGCAAACAGTAAATACAGACGAGAAAACTACAGTGGGTGTTCTCTGTATTTGGAAATGATTTCGCGTGTCTCTACACTTTGCATCAAAACATTACCCGTCTAAACTGGGGGAAAAAAAAAATGAGAGAAACGTTATCCGTAAAAGCAAACTTTAGTGATTTTTTTTAAGCACAGGGACCCCTTAATTTTCATTCTGGACAAACGTGCATAATATACTTACATAAAAATTATTGTTTTTGTTTTTAATGAATCCCAGTCAAAGATCAAAGAGTGAGCCAGGGTTGTGAGCATCACAGAGAGTCGCAGTCCGCTAACTGTCGGCCCATACAGCCTCCCCATTTACGAATTGGCCGTCAACTGTGACTTTGAGGCAGAGCTTATGTAGGAGGAGCTGTGCGACGCTCAGCTCTCCAGACTGTAGCTCCTGGTCGTCCGCTGCCACGAAATTGTTCATTCAGTCGACCCATCACACTGACTGAGTTCAGTCACACAGAATACTCGCACGGGAGATACTTACATAGAAAACATTCACTTCAGCGAGGACTTCCCTCAAGGTGGTTGCCTAGATACCGGCGAAGGGCTCTCAATCCAGGGTGTTTGAGCAGCCCTCTCGTTTCTCAGGCGCTGCATAACCCTAACTCTAGTTGGGCTCTTCTCCAGAAAAAAAAAATTCTAATTTAAACAAGAGCATAATTTCACCTCAAAACTGATTCGATCAGTATCGTTTCTCTCTGTGACATGCCGTGATTTTGGTTGATTTCCTACGTGTCCATGCAAAGCGACATCGTAGTGGAGTAACTGGTTTAATTAGCAAGCAAATGGGTTTACAGGAGGCTTAATTAACAAGAAAATGCGTATAATTGATTTAATTAAAAATATTGTACCTGGCTTAATTGCTATGTATATGGGTTACATCAAAGTTTATTACCATATACTTTCTTTACAGCAAGGTTAATTCCTAAGTACTTGGGGTTATACATAGTTAAATTACACTTAACCTGGATGAAATCTGGTATAATTGTCATATACTACGTGGATTATAAGCGGTTTAATGTATTTAGCAATGTCGGCTTCGCGTTTACCATTTTCATTAAAATCAAAAACGTTGAAATGGTTATAATTATAGCCATAGATTTTAAAGGGGTGGACCGGTAAGCCAGCAGAAGGCCTTGATCAGATGACCAAAAGCTCCAGCTGCGGGTCAT
This sequence comes from Cherax destructor, assembly GCA_009830355.1. Classification (NCBI taxonomy): domain Eukaryota; kingdom Metazoa; phylum Arthropoda; class Malacostraca; order Decapoda; family Parastacidae; genus Cherax; species Cherax destructor. The sequence continues at coordinate 95,758 of WNWK01001120.1, read as the reverse complement.
CATATGATTAAGACCCGCGTCAGGAAACGCTTGATCTGTTTCCTGTCAAACCTTACCTAACCTAACCTAACCATTTCCTTTAATACTGGCAGCAGCAACTCACGTAGATAAGTAAGTTCACCTACATTGGTCTTGACCCTAACACAGCTCGGTAAAACTGCAACATAGCGTCACTCTCTTTAAGGTAAACAAGAGCCGAAGACAAACACTACTGAGTTTTCACTGGATAACTCTGAACGCTTTACCACAACTCAGACACACCTCAAACAAGCTCTGTCACAAGTATTAAAGTTCTTAGATCCTCCCACAGTGGATAGAAATGGTATAAAATACCGATACAAATGGGTGAATCAGACACTAATGCAGTTCAGTTCGACTTTTTTAAACTGACGACTTCCTTGCTCCCCGCTCTGTCTAGAGCAATATCAAGTCATTGGCTTGATAAAGTTGTACACAGAGTGAAACGCAGTCACTATAAAAGACATTACTGCAGCCTGTCTCTCTTCATACACGTCGGCAATACTCAGTTTCATCCACCTGGGGTTAAAGTATGGGAATCTCTGACTTATATTGGTATAAAATGTGTATTGAGGAATAAGTGTTAAATAAGGATAGGCGGGAAGTAGTTAACAAGCAACTGGATAGGTCGACTGTCTATTGATTAGCTAATAGAAAGTCGACCATCTACATAATAAAAAGACTGGATAACTAGAAAAATATTAACAACCCAATTAGAGCTACCTGGAGTCTACCTGGAGGGTGTTCCGGGGATTAACGCCAGTCACTTAGCAGATCTAACTAGTTAACTAGAAAATATTTACAACGCATTAACATTTAACTAGAAAATAAAGATTACTAGATATAGATTCGCTGATTAGGAGACAATCAAATCCCGAAGAGTTGGCAGGAAAAGAGAAATAACAACGGAAGATTAATACCGACATAACTAAAAACTTCATGACAAACAGAGCTGTTTCTTACCTCAGTAAAGACTAATCACAAAAAAAGCAGCGACTGAGAAATATTATTGCCCCGGAAAGGCCAGAAATCACTTGTACCGAAAACAGGGAAAGAGATCTGTGTATTTCAAATCCCATACAGAGACAATTTTAACATCTCTTTAACCAAGTACTTTCTCACCTTCATCGATCAGTAATCACGGTACCTTTATCCAAGTATTATCCTCTGCTCATACAAATATAAACGTGTCAACTTGCCTTCAAACGGAATATTGTTTTGACTTGAGAAACCTCATTTTCAAACTGAGTAAAGACTACTGCAAATCATGTTATCAAGAAGACTGTGGTGAACTCGATAAGTTAAGAGGCGCAAGTTAGTATGTGAAAAGATGAGGAGTATTTTATATAGAAGCGGTCCTTAGATAATGTGTTAATGTGTTTGTAGAAGGGAGACTAAAAAATATAATTAACGTGTTAGAGAGACCAGCGGTTTTAAAAGATAAAGCATTTTACATCGAGTGGGAATTGTCACAGTTGCTCTTCGCAGATAGCTGTGCTACTGGGAGATTCAAAAGAGAAGCTGTATAAGATGGTAGACTACTTTAAAAAAGAAAGCGGTCATCGTGCAGGCCGGTCACTGGTTGAAAATTAATAGGTTTTGCCAGTAGGTTGTGCCAGTCACTGAAGGAAGTATATATCAACTGTGCAGTAGCACTGGCATTGCTGGTACCAAAGACTCGGTATGGCATCACGGCCTAAAGGTAAAGATACAAAGCCCAGGAATCTATCTTTTTCATGTCTCTTATTTATTACCTTCAAGATTCAACGTTTAGGTTACTGTCTGAAAATACCTCAATCGGCCAATATACCAGAGGGAAGTGTGCTGGGTCTGCAAAAGGTCTACTGAGTATTATCCCTGAAATTCATGACACGTTGGCGACTACACTCTATCATTTATGAAATACAAAAGTTCTCTACTACTAGAGCAGGTGGTAAATTAAACTTGACATTACGTACTAAAGCCGTCTAGATAAGGTAAATTGAAATTAATTAAATGATTTTTAACAAGAATAAAAATTTCACCCTATTTTACACATGAAATGGTCGAATCTGCACCTTCACAACTTTTTAAAGGGTTTTTGAAATTATCCAAGTCATTCCAGAATCATGGGAAAGGGTTCATAACTTTAGTCATTGGGCACGTGAACCTTCCAGTTGCTCAAAGAATCTGGTCCTCGTTACCGTATGCAAGTGTACAAAATTTGAAACAGGTGAGTCTATAAGATTCCTTGTAAAGTATGCGATAAAGTTTATTACGGTGAAACTGGTAAAAGTCTTTAACTAAGGTTAAACAACATAAATGTAGCATTTGAAGTGGAGAAGCTTCTAATGCTCTGTTAAAGTGAGAGATTTTAATCATCCAATGGATTTTCAAAAGGCTGAGGTTATATCAAGCAAGTCCATGGTCGACAGGAATATAAAAGAATCATGTTTCATATAAAGTAGTTTTGAAAATAATATGAATATTTCTTTTGGTTTATATAAATTGGATTCCTTTATAATTAATAAAACTTGGGAAGAATTAGACAAACTTTTGTGTAGAATATATATATATATATATATATATATATATATATATATATATATATATATATATAATTTTTTTATTATTATTATTTTATTAACACATCGGCCGATTCCCACCAAGGCAGGGTGGCCCGAAAAAGAAAAACTTTCATCATCATTCACTCCATCACTGTCTTGCCAGAGGGGTGCTTTACACTACAGTTATACAACTGCAACATTAACACCCCTCCTTCAGAGTGCAGACACTGTACTTCCCATCTCCAGGACTCAAGTCCGGCCTGCCGGTTTCCCTGAATCCCTTCATAAATGTTACTTTGCTCACACTCCAACAGCACGTCAAGTATTAAAAACCATTTGTCTCCATTCACTCCTATCAAATACGCTCACACATGCTTGCTGGAAGTCCAAGCCCCTCGCACACAAAACCTCATTTACCCCCTCTCTCCAACCTTTCCTAGGCCGACCCCTACCCCGCCTTCCCTCCACTACAGATTTATACACTCTCGAAGTCATTCTGTCTCGTTCCATTCTCTCTACATGTCCGAACCACCTCAACAACCCCTCCTAAGCTCTCTGGATAATAGTTTTGGTAATCCCGCACCTCCTCTTAATTTCCAAACTCCGAATTCTCTGCATTATATTCACACCACACATTGACCTCAGACATGACATCTCCACTGCCTCCAGCCTTCTTCTCATTGCAACATTCATCACCCATGCTTCACACCCATATAAGAGTGTTGGTATAACTATACTCTCATACATTACCCTCTTTACTTCCATGGACAAGGTTCTTTGTCTCCACAGACTCTGAAGTGCTCCACTCACCCTTTTCCCCTCATCAATTCTATGATTCACCTCATCCTTCATAGACCCATCTGATGACATGTCCACTCCCAAATATCTGAATACATTCACCTCCTCCATACTCTCTCACTCCAATCTGATATCCAATCTTTCGTCACCTAATCTTTTTGTTATCCTTCTCACCTTACTCTTTCCTACATTCACTTTCAATTTTCTTCTTTTACATACCCTACCAAATTCATCCACCAACCTCTGCAACTTCTCTTCAGAATCTCCCAAAAGCACACAGTGTCATCAGCAAAAAGAAACTGTGACAACTCCCACTTTGTATTTGATTCTTTATCTTTTAACCCCACACCTCTTGCCAAGACCCTCGCATTCACTTCTCTTACAACCCCATCTATAAATATATTGAACAACCACGGTGACATCACACATCCTTGTCTAAGGTCCACTTTTACTGGGAAATAATCTCCCTCCCTCCTACACACCCTAACCTGAGCCTCACTATCCTCATAAAAACTCTTCACTGCTTTCAGTAAACTACCTGCTATTCCATACACCTGCAACATCTGCCACATTGCCCCCCTATCCACCCTATCATACGCCTTTTCCAAATCCATAAAGGCCACCAAAACCTCTTTACCCTTATCCAAATACTGTTCACCTATATGTTTCACTGTAAACACTTGGTCTACACACCCCCTACCTTTCCTAAAGCCCCCTTGTTCATCTGCTATCCTGCTTTCTGTCTTACTCTTAATTCTTTCAATAATACCTCTACCATACACTTTACCAGGTACACTCAACAGACTTATCCCCCTATAATTTTTGCACTCTCTTTTGTCCCCTTTGCCTTTATACAAAGGAACAATACATGTTCTCTGCTAATCCCTAGGTACCCTACCCTCTTCCATACATTTATTAAATAATAGCACTAACCACTCCAAAACTATATCCCCACCTGCTTTTAACATTTCTATCTTTATCCCATCAATCCCAGCTGCCTTACCCCCTTTCATTCTACCCACTGCCTCACGAACTTCCCCCACACTCACAACTGGTTCTTCCTCACTCCTATAAGATGTTGTTCCTCCTTGCCCTATACACGAAATCACAGCTTCCCTGTCTTCATCAACATTTAACAACTCCTCAAAATATTCCCTCCATCTTCCCGATACCTCTAACTCTCCATTTAATAACTCTCATCTCCTATTTTTAACTGTCAAATCCATTTGTTCCCTAGGCTTCCTCAACTTATTAATCTCCCTCCAAAACTTTTTCTTATTTTCAACAAAATTTGTTGATAACATCTCACTCACTCTTTCATTTGCTCTCTTTTACATTGCTTCACCACTCTCTTAACCTCTCTTTTTCTCTCTATATATATACATGTATATATATATATATATATATATATATATATATATATATATATATATATATATATATTATATATATATATATGTATATATATATATATATATATATATATATATATATATATATATATATATATATATATATATATAGCATGTATATGTAGTAAGTTGGTAGACAGCAACCGCCCAGGGAGGTACTATCGTCCTGCCAAGTGAGTGTAAAACGAAAGCCTGTAATTGTTTTACATGATGGTAGGATTGCTGGTGTCTTTTTTCTGTCTCATAAACATGCAAGATTTCAGGTATGTCTTGTTACTTCTACTTACACTTAGGTCACACTACACATTCATGTACAAGCGTATATATACACACCCCTCTGGGTTTTCTTCTATTTTCTTACTAGTTCTTGTTCTTATTTCCTCTTATCTCCATGGGGAAGAGGAACAGAATTCTTCCTCCATAAGCCATGTGTGTCGTAAGAGTCGACTAAAATGCCGGGAGCAAGAGGCTAGTAACCCCTTCTCCTGTAAACATTAATAAAGTTAAAAAGAGAAACTTTTGTTTTTTTCTTTGGCCCACCCGCCTTGGTGGGATACGGCCGATTTGTAGAAAGAAGAATATATATATATATATATATATATATATATATATATATATATATATATATATATATATATATATATATATATATATATATATATATATATATATATATATATATATATATATATATATATATATATATATATATATATATATATATATATATATATATATATATGTATGTAGGTAGTAGGTTGGTAGTCAGCAACCACCCAGGGAGGTACTACCGTCCTGCCAAGTGAGTGTAAAACGAAAGCCTGTATTTGTTTTACATGATGGTAGGATTGCTGGTGTCTTTTTTCTGTCTCATAAACATGCAAGATTTCAGGTACGTCTTGCTACTTCTACTTACACTTAGGTCACACTACGCAAACATGTACACGTTTATGTATACACACTCATCTGAGTTTTATTTGATTTTATCTTAATAGTTCTTGTATCTTATTGCTTTTCCTTTCATATCCATGGGGAAGTGGAATAAGAATCTTTCCTCCGTAAGCCATGCGTGTTGTAAAAGTCAACTAAAATGCCGGGAACAATGGACTAGTAACCCCTTTTCCTGTACATCTTACTAAAAAGAAAAAGAAGAAAACCGACAAAGTGGGATGTTTGAATGTGCGTGGATGTTGTGCGAATGATAAGAAAGAGATGATTGTAGATGTTATGAATGAAAAGAAGCTGGATGTCCTAGCTTTAAGTGAGACAAAGATGAAGGGGGTAGGAGAGTTTCAGTGGAGAGAAATAAATGGGATTAGGTCAGGGGTTTCAAATAGAGTTAGAGCTAAAGAAGGAGTGGCAATAATGTTGAATAATCAGTTATGGCAGGTAAAGAGGGAATATAAATGTATAAATTCAAGGATTATGTGGAGTAAAATAAAGGTTGGATGTGAAAAGTGGGTTATAGTAAGTGTTTATGCACCTGGAGAAGAGAGAAGTGTAGAGGAGAGAGAGAGAATTTGGGAAATGTTGAGTGAGTGTGTGGGGAGTTTTGAACCAAGTGAGAGAGTAATTGTGGTTGGGGATCTTAATGCTAAAGTGGGTAAAAATGTTGTGGAGGGAGTAGTAGGCAAATTTGGGGTGCCAGGGGTAAATGTAAATGGGGAACCATTAATTGAGCTATGTGTAGAAAGAGGTTTGGTAATAAGTAATACATATTTTATGAAAAAAGGATAAATAAATATACAAGGTATGATATAGCACGTAAGGAAAGTAGTTTGTTGGATTATGTATTGGTGGATAAAAGGTTGATGGGTAGGCTTCAGGATGTACATGTTTATAGAGGGGCAACGGATATATCGGATCATTATTTGGTTGTAGCTACAGTTGGAATAAAAGGTAGATGGGACAAAAAGAAAATGGCAACAGCAAGTAAGAGAGAGGTAAAAGTGTATAAACTAAGGGAGGAGGAAGTTAGGGTGAGATATAAGCAACTATTGGCAGAAAGGTGGGATAGTGCAAGTAGGAGTAGTGGGGGGGTTGAAGAGAGTTGGGATAGTTTTAAAAATGCAGTATTAGAATGTGGAGCAGAAGTTTGTGGGTATAGGAGGGTGGGTTAAGGAGGAAAGAGGAGTGAGTGGTGGAATGAAGAATTAAAGGGTGTGATAAAAGAGAAATTGGTAGCTTATGAGAGGTTTTTACAAAACAGAAGTGTAAATAGAAGAGCAGAGTATATGGAGAGTAAAAGAAAGGTGAAGAGAGTGGTGAGAGAGTGCAAAAGAAGAGCGGATGAAAGAATGGGAGAGGCTCTGTAAAGAAATTTTGATGAAAACAAGAAACAATTTTGGAGTGAGATAAACAAGGTAAGAAAGCCTAGGGAACGAATGGATTTGTCAGTTAAAAACAGAGTAGGGGAGTTAGTAGATGGGGAGCTGGAGGTATTGAGTAGATGGCGGGAATATTTTGAGGCGGTAATTTCATGTACTGGCAAGGGAGGTACAACATCGTTTAGGAGTGAAGAAGAGCAGGATGTGAGTGTGGGGAGGTGGGTGAGGCATTACGTAGAATGAAGGGGGGTAAAGCAGCTGGAACTGACGGGATCATGACAGAAATGTTAAAAGCAGGGGATGATATAGTGCTGGAGTGGTTGGTATTTTTGTTTAATAAATGTATGAAAGAGGGGAAGGTACCTAGGGATTGGCAGAGAGCATGTATAGTTCCTTTATATAAAGGGAAGGGGGATAAAAGAGAGTGTAAAACTTATAGGGGAATAAGTTTATTGAGTATACCAGGTAAAGTGTATGGCAGGGTTATTATTGAAAGAATTAGAGGTAAGACAGAGAGTAGGATTGCAGATGAGCAAGGAGGCTTTAGAGTGGGTAGGGGATGTGTAGATCAAGTGTTTACAGTGAAGCATATATATGAACAGTATTTAGATAAAGGTAGAGACGTTTTCATTGCATTTATGGATTTAGAAAAGGCATATGATAGAGAGGATAGGGGAGCAATGTGGCAAATGTTGCAAGTGTATGGAATAGGTAGTAAGTTACTGAAGGCTGTAAAGAGTTTTTATGAGGATAGTGAGGCTCAGGTTAGGGTGTGTAGGAGAGAGGGAGGTTACTTCCCGGTAAAAATAGGTCTTAGACAGGGATGTGTAATGTCACCATGGTTGTTTAATATATTTATAGATGGGGTTGTAAAAGAAATAAATGCTAGGGTGTTGGGGAGAGGGGTGGGATTAAATTATGGGGAATTAAATGCAAAATGGGAGTTGACACAGTTACTTTTTGCTGATGATACTGTGCTTATGGGAGATTCTAAAGAAAAGTTGCAAAGGTTAGTGGACGAGTTTGGGAGAGTGTGTAAAGGTAGAAAGTTGAAAGTGAACATAGATAAGAGTAAGGTGATGAGGGTATCAAACGATTTAAATAAAGAAAAATTGGGTATCACATTGGAGAGAGGGATTATGGAAGAAGTAAATGTTTTCAGATATTTGGGAGTTGACGTGTCAGCGGATGGGTTTATGAAGGATGAGGTTAACCATAGAATTGATGAAGGAAAAAAGGTGAGTGGTGCGTTGAGGTATCTGTGGAGACAAAAAACGTTATCCATGGAGGCAAAGAAGGAAATGTACGAAAGTATAGTGGTACCAACACTCTTATATGGGTGTGAAGCATGGGTTGCAAATGCTGCAGCGAGGAGGAGGCTGGAGGCAGTGGAGATGTCCTGTCTAAGGGCAATGTGTGGTGGAAATATTATGCAGAAAATTCGGAATGTGGAAATTAGGAGAAGGTGTGGAGTTACTAAAAGTATTTGTCAGAGGGCTGAAGAGGGGTTGTTGAGGTGGTTTGGTCATTTAGAGAGAATGGATCAAAGTAGAATGACTTGGAGAGCATATAAATCTATAGGGGAAGGAAGGCGGGGTATGGGTCGTCCTCGAAAAGGTTGGAGGGAGGAGGTAAAGGAGGTATTGTGGGCGAGGGGCTTTAACTGCCAGAAAGCATGTGTGAGCGTGTTAGATAGGAGTGAATGGAGCCTTCTTATCCTCTTCAATAGCATCAAATGAGCTAATAAAACAAATTCTTCCAGACAACCTCAGTGATTCAGCAGGAATACAGGACCCTAGCTACACCAGTGCCATCACTGAATGGGAGACTCTTGCTGCTCCAACACCAAAACCTAGTGAAGAACTGACCTACAAACAGTCAAGTTGGGACGGCCCCATCGCTGAAAAGATACTTGCCAATATGCTCAGGGCCCTAACATCAGACAGGGAGACTGCCCGTCTCCTAGCCGTGAGTGCACATCACTCTAGGGACTTCCTCCAAACAGTTCCCATTTCGGCCATGGGAACACGCCTGGACCCTAAGACCCTTCGTATTGCAGTGGCTCTGCGCTTTGCTGCCCCTATTCACACGGAATATACGTGTATTTGCAGCGATGCGCAAGCCGACCAATATGGTCTACATGGTCTTAACTGTTCTAAAACCAAGGGTTGGCATGCAAGACACAATGAGGTCAACGACATCATAAAGAGAACCCTTGCTACAGCTGGATGCCCAGCCGAGAGAGAGCCTCGATCACTAGCAGCCAACAACGCCCACAACCCAGCAAACCGCCCCGACGGGATCACCATCTATCCTTGGAAGAATGGCAAGCTCTTAGCATGGGATTATACCTGTGTGTCGACACTGGCTGACACCTACATCCCTCACAGTGTTGGGCGACAGGGAGGAGCTGCTGACCACAGGGAGGAGTACAAAATCGGCAAGTACAGGGACATAAGCCAACAGTATAAATTTGTCCCAGTGGGATCAGAGACCTTGGGAGCGTGGGGAAAAAATGCAACACGTTTCCTTAAAGAACTGGGTTCCAGACTCAACCACACCACCAGGGACCCAAGGGCAGCCACGTTCATGTTCCAGCGTCTCAGCGTGGCCATCCAGAGGGGAAATGCATGCTGCATACTTGGCTCGCGTCCGGCTTCGGAGGAGCTGGAGGAGATTCATAATCTTTGACATATTGTACCATTGTATTCATGTTCATGTTTGTGTTTTCTATAAATGTATTCTGTCTATTAATAAAGCATTTATATGTATGTATGTGTGTATATAGGATGGGTGGTAGGAGAAGTGGAATATTCAATGGCATCAGGAAGAAATCCAAATTTTCTTCCTTGAAGCCTTTTATCCACTTCTCCGAGGCTATGGGTCCCACAATTTGCACTAGAGGTGGACCCCATCCTATTTAGAATATATATATATATATATATATATATATATATATATATATATATATATATATATATATATATATAAAATATATATATAAACGTGTTGCATATATATATATATATATATATATATATATATATATATATATATATATATATATATATATATATATATATATATATATATATATATATATATATATATGGATGGATGGATATTACTATTTCCTAACTCACTCTTCCACTCAGGGTTTGATCTCCCATTACTCTCTGTTCCTGTTCTCTACGAGGGACCTCCTGCAGTTGCTTTCTGGTTGCCACCTCGTTTAAAGCAGCACTGGAGCAGGTCACTTTGTCTCTCTGAGGGTCCGCGAGGCTTCACTGTTCACCATGAGATTTTACTCTTTGAGAATTCCAGAAACCTCCATTGAGCTCTACAATACTCTGTGAAAGCTCCCACAAAGCCCCTTTAAACTATATGAAGAATTCACGGAGCTCTACTTGACTCTATAGGCTCCTTGTAGTCATTAAAGACAACATGAAGACTCTACAAAGCTCTGTGAGGTGAAGACTTCTCTTAGCTCAGCAAGACCCCAAGAGGACTCAAAAGAATCCACGAGTCTTTTGAGTCCTCGTGGAGTCTTTTGAGTCCTTGCGCAGTACTCAAAAGACGCTCTATTAGCGCTCCCCAAAAGATTTTACGAGGTTCCACAGAGCTCTACGAAGTCTCAACCGCTCCTCAGATCACAGTCTCGTAATCTGGTTACGCACGAGATGATGGCTTCAGTAATTGCGTTAATACAGGACGACCTGTTATCACCTTCAAGACCAATCACGGCTTCAGGTCTCCGAACTGGGATTCACGCTCCGGGGAGACCACAACCCTAGGGAAACGTCCGGAGGCTCCACTGCTTAGGCCACAGCCTCACAGCCTCCGCTGAGAACACAGCCCCAGATAAACCGTCCAGATCAAGAGTTTCATCTCGACGCATTGAAGAAGTCTAGCATCTGTAGCTTTAACGTCATCAGAATACTCAGGAGCTGTAGATCAACACTCATAAGAGGGACAAGAATTGCAATAACCTTCCAATAAAACAAATATATTACATATTAAAGGTTTTAATGTGAAAAAGATTTATTACTCAAACTGTAGTGTGTTGTTTAAGAACATAAGAAAGAAGGAACACTGCAGGAGGCCTACTGGCCCATGCGAGGCAGGTCCAATTCTCCCACCGACTTAAGCCAATTCCGTAACCTAGTCAGGTCAGTCACATATACTTCAGGGAGGAGCACGGCATCTGTCCTAGTAGCACAAGATAGTCAGGTCCAACTCACTACCCGCGATTCATTCTGTTAATTATACCAGGAGAGGGTCTGAGGAAGCAGAGAACAGTTTCCGTTTTTTTGGATCAAGGACCTTACTAGAAGAAAATAGATAGAAGGCAGTAGAGAAAGAATATTAAAATGGGACAGGATGAGCAATTGTGGATGTTTGGGAAAAAGTAAAACAAAGGAAAGCTGAAGATAAAAGGAAGATTGAAGAAATAAAAATAACATTCTCTCTCTCTCTCTCCTCTCTCTCTTTCTCTCTCTCTCTCTCTCTCTCTCTCTCTCTCTCTCTCTCTCTCTCTCTCTCTCTCTATCTCTATCTCTCTCATTTTTCTCCCTCTGTCTCTCTCTCTTCTCATTCCTCTGGCGTTTACATATATTGTCTTTATTTGTTTATTATACACATTCGTATGAATGTCTCATTTTTCTAAATTTAAAGACTCGTGTGTTTATTTTTTCCTCCCATGATTTCATCTCTTGTATATATACATTCTTTCCTTTCTCTCTCCCCTTTCTATTCCTCTCTCTCCCTCCCCCCATTCCGCCTCTCTCTCTTTTCCCTCCTCCCTCCCTCCCTTCTTTCCCCTTTTCTCTCCCTCTCCCTCTATCCCTCTTCAAACTCTCTCTCTCTCCGCCTCCCCAGAACTCTCCCTGTCTCCCCTCCCTCCCTCTTCCCATCTCCCTCTCGTTTACATCGTCCCCACCCCCGCACACACGTGCACACATACATACACACACACACAAACAGCAGACACACACTGCAAAACTTAACCCATAAAAAAGGATGGGGGGCTCAGATAAGAAGCTGAATGCTCAGGGGATCAGAGGAAAATGGTGATGGTAAGGAAGAATGGATGGAAGAGCAATGTAAAAAGACGGAACAAGAGTGGAAGAGCAAACTAGGTGAGCTTTCTGTAAAAATGGAGAAGATGGAGGCAGAGAAGAAGAAATGGGAGTCGCAAACTGAAGCCACTGAAGCCAGGATACAGGCCCTAGAATATGAGGTAAATAGGCTGAAGCGAGTTACAGGGCTATTGCCCAGAGGAGACATGGCATATGAAGCAGATACATTCCTACTGAACGAGGAACCCAACGGAAAGGAAGGAGACAAGACTTACGCTAAGGCCCTATCAGTCCACCAAGCAATGCCGAGAAATGAAGGGGGTGAGCTGTTGGTTCAGTGGGACAGAGAACTGGCAGGGAAGTCAGTAAATGAGATGATGGAATATGAGACAACAATATGCAAGAAAGCTGAGGAAAGGTTTATACACAAAGGTAACAGAAATAACGAGAAAGCAAGGATAAGCCCTTGGTTAACCTAAAGGTGTCGAGAGGCAAAAACCAAGTGTGCTAGAAAATAGAAGGCAAAGGACCCAGGAGAATAAGGAGAGCAGTCGTAGAGCCAGAAATGAATATGCACAGGTAAGAAGGGAGGCCCAACGAGAATACGAAAATGACATAACAGCGAAAGCGAAATCTGACCCGAAGCTGTTGTACAGCCACATTAGGAGGAGAACAACGGTCAAGAAACAGGTAATCAGGCTGAGGAAGGAAGGAGGGGACATCTCAAGAAATGACCACAAAGTATGTGAGGAGCTCAACATGAGATTCAAAGAAATGTTCACTGTGGAGACAGAAAGGACTTCAGAAAGACGGAGAGGTGGTGTACACCACCAAGTGTTGGACACAATACATAAAACCGAGGAAAAAGTGAAGAGGCTGCTAAGTGAGGTAGATACCTCAAAGGCGATGGGGCCGGATAACATCTCTCCATGGGTCCTGAGAGAGGGAGCAGAGGCGCTATGTGTACCCCTAACGGCAGTCTTAAACACATCTATCGAAAAAGGGCGACTACCTGAGGTATAAAAGACAGCAAATGTAGTCCCAATTTTTGAAAAAGGAGACAGACACGAAGCACTAAACTACAGACCAGTGTCACTGACATGGATGGTATGCAAGGTTATGGAGAAGATTATCAGGAGAAGAGTGGTGGAGCACCTAGAAAGGAATGAGCTTATCAACGACAGTCAACACGGTTTCAGGGACGGGAAATCCTGTGTCACAAACCTACTGAAGTTGTATTACAGGGTGACAGCAGTAAGACAAGAGTGAGAGGGGTAGATTGCGTTTTCTTGGACTGTAAGAAGGCGTTTGATGCAGTTCCATACAAGAGATTAGTGCAAAAGCTGGAGGACCAGGCAGGGATAACAAGGAAGTGGGCGCCTGTGACGAGCGGGGTTCGACAGGGGTCGTTCCTAGGACCGGTGCTGTTTCTGATATATGTGAACGACATAACGGAAGGAATAGACTCAGAAGTGTCCCTGTTTACAGATGATGTGAAGTTGATGAGAAGAATTCAATCGGACGAGGACCAGAAAGAACTACAAATGGATCTTGACAGGCTGCAGGCTTGGTCCAGAAACTGGCTCCTGGAGTTCAACCCCACCAACTGCAAAGTCATGAAGATAGGTGAAGTGCAAAGAAGACCGCAGACGGAGTACGGTCTAGTGGGGCCAGAGATTACAAACCTAACTCAAGAAAAAGGATTTCTGGGTGAGTATAACACCAGGCACATCTCCTGAGGCGCACATCAACCAAATGACTGCTGCAGCATACGGGTGCCTAGCAAACCTGATAATAGCATTCCGACAACTCTATAAGAAATCGTTCAGAACCCTGTACACCGTGTACGTTAGGCCTATTTTGGAGTATGCAACACCAGTTTGGAACCCACATCTAGCCAATCACGAAAGGAAATTGGAGAAAGTGCATAGGTTTGCAACAAGACTTGTATCGGAGCTCAGGGGAATGTCCTACGAGGAGAAGTTAAGGGAAATCGACCTAACGACACTGGGAGACAGGAGAGATAGTGGGGATATGATAACTACATATAAAATACTGAGAGGAATCGACAAGGTGGACAAAGACAGGATGTTCCAGAGATGGAATACAGCAACAAGGGGTCACATTTGGAAGTTGAAGACTCAGATGAATCACAGGGATGTTAGGAAGTATTTCTTCAGTCGCAGAGTTGTCAGGAAGCGGAATAGTTTTGGAAGTGATGTAGTGGAGGCAGGATCTATACATAGCTTTAAGAAGAGGTATGATAAAGCTCATGGAGCAGGAAGAGTGACCTAGTAGCAACCAGTGAAGAGGCGGGTCAGGAGCTATGAATCGACCCCTGCAACCACAACTAGGTGAGTACAACTAGGTGAGTACACACAAACACACACTCAAACACAGTCACACACACAAGCAGGCACACCACACAAAGCAGACATATACGCAAACACATCATCCATCACATATACGGTTATGCCATCTGAGTAGCTAAGTGTATTGAACACCTCAGGCTCTTCCTGTGAACCACTGCACAATAACAGAATTACAGAGGTCACAATGGATCGAAATCAGGTACATCAAACACAATATATTATTTTTATACATTGTAATTACTTCATGTTGCTAATGTACACAATACAATTTGGACTTAGAAAAAAAAAATATGTGCCTGATTTCCATTAAGGAAATGGTCATTATAGAGCTGCAGTCTCATAAAAAAAATCAGCTCATTCATCTAGTCGATGCTAAATGTGGATACAGTCGTCTCACGATTTCATATAACATTAATAATTAAGTGATCTGCCATATCCTGTAAGGTTGGCATACTGGTTTATACTCTCTCTCCGCACATTTTGTCTTGAATGTCATTGGCTTCTCCATAAAAATCAAGAGATGATTATAGCCTTGGCTTAATTAAATGCATCATTTATAAGCGCACCATCCCACATGCTTGAGCATACCTTCCTGAAGCATATACGCACCACCCCAGGTGCGTAACACTGTAAAAATATTGTTTTTACTTTTACTTTCAAAGCGACCGTTCACTGACACTCAAGGCTGCCAATCGTGCCCGCTGCCGAAGTTATAAAAACGTAAACAAGTTCATTTCAGAGATACCAACAGATTCAAATTTACGAGCATTGCATCCAAGACTTTCACCCTTTTTTTTTTAGGGGGATGGGGGAGGGGCCTTACCTGGATTTGCAAACAGGGATTCTTTCCGCGGAATCGATAGATAATTTCCATAAAATACGCATTGCATGAGTTCGAATAGAAAGGGTGTATGAAATATTTCATGATGCAGCCTGAGGAGGTGCGTGTTGGGTCTGAGTGCTGCAAGGGTCTTCAAGGTGAGCTGCTCCACCACACATCTTGACCCAGTTGTGAAATAACTGCAAAAGGTTTGTATCTTCAAGGGAAGGTCTTCGATACCGGTGAAGGGCTCTTGCTTCCAGGAACTGGAGCCTACCTCCCTCCCTCATCTTGGACCAAACATTAGGTAATCCTTTACTCGTATGGTATTAGAGTGTACACAAGATAATTACGACTCGTTTGTGAGAGGAAACGTTTCGGCAGCCAGTGGCTTCTTCAGTCCAATATAGAACAGAACGGAGAAGGATGAGGAGGAGTTTGATGTAATCAGTCCCTCATCCTGGAGTCGATGTGTTCAGTACCGTGTGTGGGTGAGTGGAACCTATGTACAGTGTGTGTGGGTGAGTGAAACCTATGTGCAGTGTGTGTGGGTGAGTGGAACCTATGTACAGTGTGTGTGGGTGAGTGGAACCTATGTGTAGTGTGTGGGTGAGTGGAGCCTATGTACAATGTGTGTGGGTGAGTGGAACCTATGTACAGTGTGTGTGGGTGAGTGGAACCTATGTGCAGTGTGTGGGTGAGTGGAACCTGTTAAGTACCGTGTGTGGGTGAGTGGAACCTATTATGAGTGTAATAATAATAATAATAATAATAATAATAATAATAATATAATAATAATTATTATTATTATTATTATTATTATTATTATTATTATTATTATTATTATTATTATTATTATTATACACTTGTAAGACTCACAGTCGCATACATCCTGGTTGAAGAAGATTCACAGGAGTCGCTCTGGCAACTTTATTACACGCTGTTAAGCTTTAAGTTTTCTGCCGGAGAAATGGAACAGACGAGTCAACTCGGGGAAAGAAAATCAGAAGACAACAACGACGAGCTTCGGCGTCAAGAATTCCTCCCAGTGATGCCAGTGAGAGGCTCTTGATCCCAGGGAACTGGCCTTATCCTCAGTCCTTGGATCTAACCTCACATTCTTCGAGGAAAGAAGGAGGAGGAGGGGGGTGGGGGACGAGGAGGTATATGACCCCTACGGGTTTAGCGCTTCCTCCTGATAATGAGGAAAATATATATTTCGTCGAGATATCTATTTAGAATTGCATCTTTTTCTAGGTCTTGCGTCGATCTGTCAGTTGGGTTGGTAATGTTGTTTATCTTTTTCAAACTGCCAGTCATTCTGCCTGGCAGTTTACCTGCCTGCTAGCTTTCCTGCACACACACACACACACACACACACACACACACACACACACACATGAGGGGTATGTCCTACGAGGAGAGGTTAAGGGAAATCGACCTGACGACACTGGAGGACAGGAGAGATAGGGGGGACATGATAACGACATATAAAATACTGAGAGGAATTGACAAGGTTGACAGAGACAGAATGTTCCAGCGATGGGACACAGCAACAAGGGGACACAGTTGAAGACTCAGATGAATCACAGGGATGTTAGGAAGTATTTCTTCAGTCACAGAGTGGTCGGGAAGTGGAATAGCTTGGGAAGCGATGTAGTGGAGGCAGGTTCCATACATAGCTTTAAGAAGAGGTATGATAAAGCTCATGGCGCAGGGAGAGTGACCCAGTAGCGGCCATTGAAGAGGCGGGACCAGGAGCTATGTATCGACCTCTGCAACCACAATTAGGTGAGTACACACACCATCCTTACTTCCTCTTCAGAATATTTACACAACTCCAGCGTTACTTTTCCTACTGGGAGTGGGAGAAGAGTAAGTGGGAGGGGGAGGAGGTTAGTGGAAGGGGGGATTAAAAGGTTAAGGGAAGGGGGGAAGGGAAAGTTAAGGGAAAGGAGGTAGAAAAGTTTGGAGAGAAGTTAGGACATAAATACCTCAACCTTAACTTATCCTATACATCACGTAGATGAGGAGTGTATTTTGGGTTTCAATACGAAATACGCAGCCTGTGATATCGTAGAAGCTGCTTTTTTTATTTTGTTCGTTGCTTCTGTTATTGCTTTTGTTTTTGTTGTTCATGTCTTTTATTATGGGTGATGTTTGTGCTGGTGATTGTGGTTATTAGTTAGTGGATGCTTTGGTGAGGATGGTGGTGAGAATGTTGGTGAGAATGGTGGTGAGGATATTGGTGAGGATGGTGGTGAGGATGATGGTGAGGATGTTGGTGAGGATGATGGTGAGGATGTTGGTGAGAGTGTTGGTGAGGATGCTGGTGAGAATGTTGGTGACGATGGTGGTGATGTTGTTGGTGAAGATGGTGGTAAGGATGATGGTGAGGATGGTGGTGAGGATGTTGGTGAGGACGTTGGTGAGGATGGTGGTGAGGATGTTGGTGAGGATGGTGATGGTTGAGGGGGTGTTAGTGGTGTTACTGGTGGTCAGATAGCTAAATATGCATTCTCTTCTTCATTATGCTTCACTTTCACCATCATTCCTGCTCATTATCCTTCACTTTCACCATCATTCCTGCTCTGTATCATTTCCGTCACTTTCACCCTCACACTCACCCCTCTTCATTATCCTTAGCATTCGTCCTCAGCCTTGTTCAGTACCCTTCACTTTCACCCACTCATTATCTTTCATATTTAATCTCGTGCACATAATCTTTCATTTTCATCCTCCCTCCTGCTCATTTTTCATTTTCACTCTCCCTCTTGCTCTTTATCTTTCCTTTCCATCCTCCCTTTTGCTCATTATCTTTCATTTTCACCCTCCCTCCTGTTCCTCATTATTAAATAACAAAAAAAGGCACAACACCGTGACTGGAACAATACACAAATATCCCGCATATAGAACAGAGGAGCTTTGGCTCTGTAGATGCTTTCATCTCCCATTACATTGTTAAATGCTCCAAACTTCAGAACACCTGTGACTTAACCTGATTCTTTTTTTCCCTTCTCCCTCTTCCCCCTTCCTCTTTCCTCTTTCTTCTCTCTCCTTAGGGTTTTCTTTCTTCAGCCTTATTTGTCCTATATTATTTCCCCCCCCCTCCCCATCTGCGTTCTTGCTCCTACCCTATGTGGGTCCCTAGCTCCCTTGTGGGTCCCTAGCTCCCTTGTGGGTCCCTAGCTCCCTTGTGGGTCCCTAGCTCCCTTGTGGGTCCCTAGCTCCCTTGTGGGTCCCTAGGTCCCTTGCAGTGCTCAGTTCTTACTGCTACTACTACTACGTCCAACACTTCCTCCCTTGTTCCCGTCCCTGTCTGCTTTCCCATATATGCTCCCTCCTTCTCTCCTCTTTGTTAGTGTGACTTTGTAAATGGCCCAAGCCGGACCGAAACGTCGTCGTAAGCTCCTCTCTTCTATATATACATACACACACACACACACACACACACACACATATATATATATATATATATATATATATATATATATATATATATATATATATATATATATATATATAATATATATATATAATATATATATATATATATATATATATATATATATATATATATATATATATATATATATATATATATATATATATATATATATATATATATATATATATATTAATAATTCGCAAGCAGGCGAAATTGTTTAAAACATTGTCTCTACATCCACAGCAGGACTCGAACCTGCAAACTCTGTATCAGAGTCCACAGTACTTTACCACGGAGCCAGACCGCAGGATTTGATGAAATAACTTTGAAGACAAGCCTGGTGCCCCGGAGTATGGAGAAACATCGTCTAGTTCCGACTAGGCGCCCATACTTATCTGGGGTCTGGCCCCTTGGTAAAGTACTGTGGACTCTGATACAGAGTTTGCAGGTTCGAGTCCTGTTGTGTGACGAATAGGTAAAACTGGTCAATTAGCAAGAACTCATTTAAAATTAAGTCCTTTCTAAAATTTTATCTTGTACGTTTAAAGATATATTTTTTTCATTTATGTTAATGTAAAAATTAATAATTTTGTACCAAAAGAACATTAGAAAACTTACCTAATCTTATTATAACAAGCTCTATTTAATTTAGCTTAATCCAACTAAATATTTTATAGATAAGTTTACAGTAATTTAATAATAAACAAACACAATGAAATATATTTTTTTCGTTAGGTTCAGAATGATTTTTGCGAAATTATTGCATACACAAATTTTCGCTTGCCGTGCCGAATAGGTAAAACTTGGGATTTTGGCTTAAATAGCAACGCTCTTCTTGCCGAATAAATTGGCAAGCGAAAATTTCTGTATGCAATAATTTCGCAAAAATCATTCTTAACCTAACGAAATAAATATATTTCATTTTGTTGTTTATTATTAAATTATTGTAAACTTATCTAAAATGTATTTAATTGGGTTAGGCTAAATTAAATTGCGCTTGTTATAATAAGGTTAAGTAAGTTTTCTAAGGTTCTTTTGGTAAAAAGTTATAAATTTTTACATTAGCATAAATGAAAAAATATCTTTAAACGTATAAGATAAAATTTTAGAAAGGACTTAATTTTAAATGAGTTTTGCTAATTGACCAGCTTTACCTATTCGGCTCGATATATATATATATATATATATATATATATATATATATATATATATATATATATATATATATATATATATATATATATTCATTTATTTATTTTATTTATTTAAAAATGCAGGATGTTGAAAATTCTTTGGAATCATTTACTAAGTCTTTTTACCGGTGTATTCTTTGCATTCCAAGATATATTTGTGACTTTTTGAATTATTTGTCAAGCTTCTTGTTCTTTGAAAAAAAATAGTGTGTAGCTCTGCAACAAATCTTTAGTATTTTTCAGTTACATTGTGTATATAATGATGTATCGTACGCTAGGGTGGAAAGAGAAGGGTAATAAGTGGGTGGAAATTTAGTGGAGCGTTGATTGTTGATGGGTGTGGGCAGTGGGAACAGAATACTAGATGAGGATTTGTGGCTGGGGATTTCGTGAGAGGAAAGAGGAGTTTGGCTGGTTTTCAAAAATCCCTTCCCATTATATTTTGTCCTCTCTCGCTCCCCTAGTCAAATCTGCATCCTCCCTTCCATGATCTCTGGTCTCCTCGTCCCTCTCCTCCTATTTTTTTTTCTCCCTGTAAGCCTCTTGTCTTTGAAGTTGACATCGGCCGACTGTATGAAGACCAATCTGTCTCTAGTTGAGTTTATTTTTTCTTGGTATTATCTCTTCCTTCATCTGTTATGTCTCTTAATATTATTTTTTGTACATATTCTGTTATCTACTCTTCTACTCTCATCTTTTTTTTTATTTCCTTTGTTCCACTTGTCACTGTTTTTTTTTTTCTCTTATGTTTATGTACTCTGGTTCCTCATTGGTATGATGACTAAGGGGGCTAAAGCCCCTCTAGAGGAAAATTCTTCTTTTATTCAATTGATGGATAATTTTCACTGTGTTTGCAATGACCAGTGACATCACGATGGTTGAAAAAAATCACATCTACTGAATATCGTAGGTGTAATGATTTTCATAGGTGTTTTTAAGCCCCTAGATCAAATTTCAGGCTGAAGACTTACACCCTCCCCTCCCAGAATGAAATTCTGGTGGCGTTACTGACATCTGGTACCGATTTTCTTACGTTTGTTAATTAACCTTCCTTGAGTTTATAAATATACAGATGTGAGAGAAAAATAGTTATATCCTCTCAAACCAGAAAGAATTTATAACACAGTTCTGATATCGACTATGTTAATAATCATAGCGAAACAACGATGTTTACAGCAAAAGTGACGTAATTATTAATTCTTCTTTGAAGTAGGTGAGTCCCATAGCTTGGTTCCATTTGTCGCTACAGCGAGATACAGCTGGAGGTACACATGCTATCAGATTTAACTTCTGTGATACATGTGTTACTACAGTGAGCTGAATCTAGTGATACAAGTCGCTAATGAGAGTTAACATTAAATAAAATCCCATTAGGTTTCTATTCATCTCTCTTTCTGGGCCCATGTATACTCTTCTGCTTCTCTTATCTTACCCAATATCGTAGTGAATGTCCACACTATCCTCTAAATTTTTACTTTGATTTTTTTAACCATTTCTTCAATCCCTTTCTTACAAAGGGGTTGTTTCTCTTCTAAATGGTTCCTGCCATATTTTTAATCTTTCTTTCATTTTTTTTCCTGTGCCTCTGTGGTTACATTCACTGCTCCTCTTTGTCTTCCTTCTTGAGTTTGTTGTTCCTCTTTGCCTTCCTTCCTCCTTACAGTCCTCCCTCTTTGCACTCGTTGCCCCTCTTACCCAATGCTTGCTATGTGATTCTCTTTCGCTTCCCAAGTCATATTTAACAGCATATGTTATTTCCAATAGTACATGACTATTCTAACTCGCGCCACTTTAGTTACGTCTTTACACTCGTCATTATATTTAGGGGTATAAATATGAGAAGACCTAAGGTTATAATTCAACTTTATAAAACCTTAGGTAAACCTCACTTAGACTATGTTGCTCAGCTGTGGTTTTCATTAGAAACATTTCCTACAAAAACAGATTGAAGGAATTGAACTCCCCGGAAAGACGTAGAATCGGGGAGACTAAACTGAAGTAAACGATTGAAAAACAGGATTTGAAGTGGATTTAAATAGCATTTTTTTAAATATCTAACCAAGACGGAACTGGCAGTATTGGATTCAAGTTGGAGAAATTTTGATTTAGAAAGAGTTGAAGACAATAAACGCCCAGGTAGCGTCTTGAAGCCAAGAAATTTTGGTAGTTTTAAATATATGTTGGACGTGTACATGAATGTGTGTGAATTGGTTCTGCTAATCATAGGCCAGTAGGCCTATGCTTGGCAGTGTTCTTTCCTTATGTTTCTATTATAAGTGTTGCTACTCCCCCATCTTTCTTCCCTTTACTGTCTCTTCACATCACTGTATGTGTGTGTGTGTGTGTGTGTGTGTGTGTGTGTGTGTGTGTGTGTGTGTGTATGTGTGTGTGTGTGTGTGTGTGTATTAATTGGTCACTCAAAAAATAAAATTAACTTTCCCTCAATTTCATTTACATGGTAAAATGCTATTAATTGGCAATATTTCTGTTTAAGAATTGCTCACTAACTATGGATTGCAATTTACTTAAACGATAAATCGCTTCCCAAAACAAAATGCATGAGAATATACACACACATTCTTGTCAGTGTTACGTGAGTAATGACTATCAGAGGATTTAATAAAAATAATAATATTATTATTATTGTTGCTATTATTATTATTATTATTATTATTATTATTATTAAATCCTCTGATAGTCATTACTCACGTAACACTGACAAGAATGTCTGTATATATTATCGTGCATTTTGTTCTGGAAAGCGATTTGTCGTTAAAATAAATTGCAATCCATAGTTAGTAAGTAATTCTTAAACAGAAATATTTCCAATTAATAGCATTTTTCATATAAATGAAATTGAGGGGAAAGTTAATTTTACTTTTTGAGTTATCTATTAATACTCACACACACACACACACACACACACACACACACACACACACACACACACACACACACACACACACACACACACACACACACAACACACACACACACACACAAGTTTTTCATTCTGTGGTGTAAAAAAATATGGGTTGCCAGAGAGCAGGACAGAAAGCCAGGGGACTGGAGGATGAGTCTGGGAAGGACGACTGGGTAACAGAGCTCATGAAAAGGGAACAAGAGTGAGGAAGGAAGCAAGAAGAACTTAACAAGAAAATGGACGAGAGGATAGCTGCAGAGAACAGGATATGGGAGCTACAAACAACAGCAGCAGAAGAGCTTAGAAGAGGAACTGAAAAATCTGAAACAGTCTAAAGAACCAAAGAATTGCTACATCAGTCACAAATGAGAGGACTGTAGGGAACAAAGGAGTTAAACTTTACGCAGAGGCCCTATCATACCACCATGGAGTACGGGAAAAGACGAGGAGCACACAAGGAACAAACGACGGGACTAGAAAAAATGAAATAGCTCTGCTACATGCAGAGGTCCTAACAGACCACAGCAGTGCCCAGGAAAAGCTGAGAAGGGAAAATGACAGACCACTTGGCACAGGAACATCGGATAGAGATGAGATTGAAGAAAGGAAAGCTGCAATGGAGGCAACTAAATCGACTCAAGGGATGCAAAGGAAAATGCAGTGGGAGAATGAAAAGAAGAGTTCAGTCTTTGTTTATCAGTGCCAGGAAGATGAAGGGGAAACTTATGAAGCAAGAAGACGGAAAGAAAAAAGCGATTGAAAGTATCATGAAAGCAATAGGAGAGGACGATAAGACCCACCTGCCAAATTTTCTGAGAATAGGGCAGGTTTGCAAGAGGAAAAAAGCTGCCAGTCAAAGTGATTTTCAAGATAGTGTCAGCTCAAAACATGATCCTGCAGGAGAACGCGAGACTAAGGGATATATCGGCATACCAGAGAGTGTACCTCGACTGCAACAGAAGACAAGAAAAAAGGCAGAAACTGCAAGAGAAGGTACAAAGACGCAAGGAGGAGAGAGAGGCAAAGAGGGAGATGGGCGGGTGAACTCAGACTCAGGAGGAACCTCATTCTGAGTCTGAACCACCTACAGAAGGCTCTCAACCACGACAAACAAAATAACAATATAACCCAAAACCCAAACACTGTACCCATTGCCCCCACCAGACAAAGAGCACATTCATTTCCTTTCTTTTATTAATTAAAAAGGTTACACAGAATAATAATCCATATATATAATATCTACTGAGAAACATATTTTCTCAAGTCACATGACCAGTTCTAAGCAGCTAGAAAAAGCTTGGGGCTGGCTATTATATCTTCTAATTTCATAATACTTGACATCTCAAAACCCTCCTACCCCATATGGGGGGAAGGGGGATGGTGGCGGTGCGGGGGTGGCACCGACCGTTGGCCCACATTTTTGAGAGAGGTTGCGGAAGGTGACAGACCCGCACTGCGCTCCTCTGAGAAAACTTCCTCTCACTCTTTCAGTTGTTGCCTTGCAACATTGCATAGCTCGTGATAACGCACTGAGAAGTATGAAAGTACTTGAGCTAAAGATTTTCACTCCCGTGGCTTGTCTTGCATAGTTAAGATCGCCTGTCTGCGATTGTTTGCATATATATATATATATTACTAGTTGCATACACGCCCCTTCATCTTCCTTTGATGCTGGTCAAGGGCTTTTGGCTCAAGAAATTAAAGTTATCCTCCTCTTTGTTGAATTTAATCTTCCATTCATCAGGCGCTATATGACCCCTCATGGTTTAATTCCCTACGAATATTACAGGTTATTTACGCCTAGTTAAAAAAAAAAATATGTATCAAGCGACTTATCTGTACCTCTCCGCTAACACTCTCCTTTGAAAGTTATTTTCAAAAGAAAAAAAGTGAAAACTTTCATAGTGTGTTACGGCGGAGAGAATTGACTTTGCTAAGTAATTTCCCCCGGGAGTCCTCCTTTAGGATGGAGGACGGGCGTGACAGGGTGTAAGTATAAGTTTGTCCAACCTACATTCTAAACTTTTTTTTTTGAAACCTTCTATGGCACATAGAAGCCTTGAGTTTGGCACTGTTGATGATCAACGTAAATGACATCGCTAATGAGGGTCCTATGTATCCCTGTTTGAGGATGACGGAAAGACACTGGAGAAGACACCAGAGAGTTAAAAGAAGTGGACATATATATATCAGCTCTGGTGCGAACCTCACTACTAAACATTGCGCTGGGACTAGTACAACCACCCTTACTAGAACCAGTACGAGTATTATAAACGGCTTCAAGAGGTTCGATTCAACAATGTCCTCAGCATTAACTGTCTTCAAAAAGCAGTTCATCTGACAGTTTATGGCATATTACAAGAGGTAACTGTATCTGAACGTTAACAGTTAGTAGGGAATTCTTTTCTTTGATCTATTTTCCAATAACTATTCTCGGCCTGGAGATGTTAATGATACTGGGGTTTGTATCAAGTTTAATACAGGGGTTGTATGAGGTTCATACTGTTGCCAACATTATGGTTGGTATTATGGCTGGTACTTGTAAAGGAAAGTTCTAGTATTGTTGGTCTGCCTAGATTATGTACGGAAATTGGGATATGGGACTCAGCCTAGTGCCGTCTCCCACTAAGGCAGGGTGGGCCGAAAAAGAAAAACTTTCATCATCATTCACTTGATCACTGTCTTGCCAGAGGCGCGCTCACACAACAGTTATAAAACTGCAACATTAACACCCCTTATCCGGAGTGCAGACACTGTACTTCCCATCTCCAGGATTCAAGTCCGGCCTGCCAGTTTCCCTGAATCCCTTCATAAATGTTACCTTGCTCACACTCCAACAGCACGTGAAGTCTTAAAAACCATTTGTCTCCATTCGTTCCTATCTAATACATTCACACATGCTTGCTGGAAGTCCAAGCCCCTCACACACAAAACCTCCTTTACCCCCTCTCTCCAACCTTTCCTAGGCCGACCCCTACCCCGCCTTCCCTCCACTACAGATTTATACACTCTTGAAGTCAATCTATTTCGTTCCACTCTCTCTACATGTCCAAACCATCTCAATAACACCTCCTCAGCACTATGGGTAATAAATTTGGCAATCCTGCACCTCCTCCTAATCTCCAAACTACGGATTCTCTGCATAATATTCACACCTCACATTGCCCTCAGACATAATATCTCCAGTGCCTCCAGCCTTCACCTTGTTTCAACATTCACCACCCATGCCTCACACCCATACAAGAGCGTTGGTATAACTATACTCTCATACATTCCCCTCTTTGCTTTCATGGATAAAGTGCTTTGTTTCCACAGACTCCTCAGTGCACCACTCACCTTTTCCCCTCGTCAATTCTATGATTCACCTCATCTTTCATGGACCCATCTGCTGACACGTCAACTCCCAAATATCTGAACACATTCATCTCCTCCATACTCTCTTACTCCAATTTGATATCCAATCTTCCGTTACCTAATTTTTTTGTTATCCTCATCACCTTTTCCTATATTCACTTTTAATTTCCTTCTTTTACATACCCTACCAAACTCATCAACCAACCTCTGCAACTTCTCTTCAGAATCTCCCAAAAGCACAGTGTCATCAGTAAAGAGCAACTGTGACAACTCTCACTTTGAGTTAGATTCTTTATCATTTAACCCTACACCTCTTGCCAACACCCGAGCATTCACTTCTCTTGCAACTCATCTATAAATATTTTAACAACCATGATGACATCACACATCCATATCTAAGGCCTACTTTTACTGAGAAATAATCTCCCTCTCGCCTACATACTCTAACCTGAACCTCACTATCCTCGTAAAGACTCTTCACTGCTTTCAATAACCTACCCCCTATTCCATACATTTGCAACATCTGCGATATAATATTATATATATATATATATATATATATATATATATATATATATATATATATATATAATATATATATATATATAATATATATATATATATATATATATATATATATATCAAAACTATATATCCATATGAAATAATATGAAAATTCAAGGTTGTTGATATTCACTGTATCATGAGAACTATATGTTCTTATAATGTGATATATATATAACTATATTATTATTTATATGTGTTTATATTTTGATATTAACTGATTACTGTGATCTTTTTATATATATATATATATTATATATATATATATATATATATATATATATATATATATATATTATATATATATATATTATATATATATATATATATATATATATATTATATATATATATATATATATATATATATAATATATATATTATATATATATATATATATATATATATATATATATATATATATATATATATATATATATATATATATACATATATATATAAATGCTTTATTAATAGACAGAATAAATTTATAAAACACACAAACATGAACATGAATACAATGGTACAATATGTCAAAGATTATGAATCTCCTCCAGCTCCTCCGAAGCCGGACGCGAGCCGAGTATGCAGCATGCGTTACCCCTCTGGATGGCCACGCTGAGACGCTGGAACATGAACGTGGCTGCCCTTGGGTCCCTGGTGGTGTCGATGAGTCTGGAACCCAGCTCTTTAAGGAAACGTGTTGCATTTTTTCCCCACGCTCCCAAGGTCTCTGATCCCACTGGGACAAATTTATACTGTTGGCTTATGTCCCTGTACTTGCCGATCTTGTACTCCTCTCTGTGGTCAGCAGCTCCTCCCTGTCGCCCAACACTGTGATGGATGTAGGTGTCAGCCAGTGTCGACACGCAGGTATAATCCCATGCTAAGAGCTTGCCATTCTTCCAAGGATAGATGGTGATCCCGTCGGGGCGGTTTGCTGGGTTGTGGGCGTTGTTGGCTGCTAGTGATCGAGGCTTTCTCTCAGCTGGGCATCCAGCTGTAGCGAGGGTTCTCTTTATGATGTCGTTGACCTCATTGTGTCTTGCATGCCATATATAATTTTATATATATATATATATATATATATATATATATATATATATATATATATATATATGTCGTGCCTAATAGGTAAAACTGGTCAATTATCAAGAACTCATTTAAAATTAAGTCCTTACTAAAAAAATTCATTAATGTTAATGTAAAAATTTATATTTTTTGCACCAAAGGAATCTTTGAAAACTTATCTAACATTATTATAACAAGCGCAATTTAATTTAGCCTAATCCAACTAAATATATTTTAGATACGTTTACAGTAATTTAATAATAAAAAACACAATGAAATATATCTTTTTCGTTAGGTTGAGAATGATTTTTCCGAAATCATGGCATACACAAATTTTCGCTTGTCTTATGTGGCAAGGTGAGCGTTGCTATATAAGCCAAAATCGCAAGTTCTGTCTATTCGGCACGACATATATATATATATATATATATATATATGCAAAAAGATCACAGTAAACAGGTGAGGTGTTGTCTTTGTTAGTGTGATGTGACTGTGAGGTGTAGTCTTGCCCCTTTATAAGCCTTCTTGTTATGTTTTGTTTTATAGTTCCTTGATAATGTGAGTAGTCACGAAAGCGCTTGGAATTTCTCTTTTTTTTCATAGTGGTTGTCTTGCATATATATATATATATATATATATTATATAGGGAGGTACCACCTCTGGAACTTTACTGGGGACCCTCATCCTCAGAGAAGACAATAAACGTACCTCAGGGAAAACTCGAGGTTCTCCCCGGAGCTGTTTGAATATTTTCTTCTCCTATATATATATATATTTCCATGGGGAAGTGGAACAGAATTCTTCCTCCGTAAGCCATGCGTGTCGTAAGAGGCGACTAAAATGCCGGGAGCAAGGGGCTAGTAACCCCTTCTCCTGAATACATTACTAAATGTAAAAGGAGAAACTTTCGTTTTTCCTTTTGGGCCACCCTGCCTCGGTGGGAAACGGCCGACGTGTTGAAAGAAGAAAAAATATATATATATATATATATATATATATATATATATATATATATATATATATATATATATATGTGTGTGTGTGTGTGTGTGTGTGTGTGTGTGTGTGTGTGTGTCAAGACAACCACTATGAAAAATAGAGGAATTCCAAGCGCTTTCCTGACTACTCACATTATCAAGGAACTATAAAAGGAAACATGACAAAAAGGCTTATAAAGGGGCAGAATACACCTCACAGTCACATCACACTAACAAAGACAACACCTCACAGTAGCGTAACATCGCACGACTCTGTGAAGAGGAACATAAGAAAGAACCTGAAACTCTTCCCAAGAATTAAGATTAGTCTAATTTATCATTAAATTCTTCCCAAATTTTATTAATTATAAATGAATCCAATTTATATAAACCAAAAGAAATATTCATATTATTTTCAAAACTACTTTTTATGAAACATGATTCTATTATATTCCTTTCAACCATGGACTTGCTTGATACAACTTTCTCAGCATTTTGAAAACCAATTGGATGGTTAAAATCTCTCACATGAATAAATAGAGCATTAGAATCTTGTCCAGTTCTAATGCTATATTTATGTTGTTTTAATCTTAGTTCAAGACTTCCTTGATAATGTGAGTAGTCACGAAAGCTCTTGGAATTCCTCTATTTTTTCATAGTGGTTGTCTTGCATATTTTGATATCACCTGCTTACTGTGATTTT
This sequence comes from Cherax destructor, assembly GCA_009830355.1. NCBI lineage: Eukaryota > Metazoa > Arthropoda > Malacostraca > Decapoda > Parastacidae > Cherax > Cherax destructor. Next base: position 66,155 of record WNWK01001120.1, on the reverse strand, counting down.
TGATATATATATATATATATATATATATATATATATAATATATATATATATATATATATATATATATATATATATATATATATATATATATATATATATATATATATATATATATATTATATATTATATATTTTTTTTTTTATATTTTCAAAGTCGGCCGTCTCCCACCGAGGCAGGGTGACCCAAAAGAAAGAAAATCCCCAAAAGAAAAAACTTTCATCATCATTCAACACTTTCACCACACTCATACATAATCACTGTCTTTGCAGAGGAGCTCAGATACTACAGCTGAGAAAAGTCCCTCCCAGCTGTCACTATCTCAGACCCCTCCTTTAAAGTGCAGGCATTGTACTTCCCATTTCCAGGACTCAAGTCCAACTAAATCAATTAACTGGTTTCCCTGAATCCCTTCACACAATGTTACCCTGCTCACACTCCAACAGATCGTCATGTCCCAAAAACCATTCGTCTCCATTCACTCCTATCTAACACGCTCACACATGCTTGCTGGAAGTCCAAGCCCCTCGCCCACAAAACCTCCTTTACCCCTTCCCTCCAACCTTTTCTAGGACGACCCCTACCCCGCCTTCCTTCCCCTACAGATTTATACGCTCTCCCAGTCATTCTACTTTGATCCATTCTCTCTAAATGACCAAACCACCTCAACAACCCCTCTTCAGCCCTCTGACAAATACTTTTAGTAACTCCACACCTTCTCCTAATTTCCACATTCCGAATTTTCTGCATAATATTTACACCACACATTGCCCTTAGACAGGACATCTCCACTGCCTCCAGCCTCCTCCTCGCTGCAGCATTTGCAACCCATGCTTCACACCCATATAAGAGTGTTGGTACCACAATACTTTCGTACATTCCCTTCTTTCCCTATATATATATATATATATATATATATATATATATATATATATATATATATATATATATATATATATATATATATATGCTTCACATAAGGATCCCATTACAGAGAAGTTATTATTATTATTATTATTATTATTATTATTATTATTATTATTATTATTATTATTATTATTATTATTATTATTATTACGGAGGAGGGCTAAACCATAGGAATTATACACGCCCAACGAACCTCCCTTGAGGGGACTACGGAGAAGTATTACCTGGGGTCCCCTCCGGAGGTCACAACCCCCGGGGCCCCGTCACAGAGCAGACCTCATTCTCAGATCAGTATAAAGGCAGACATAAGGTGAGGAACAAGCTTTTGTTGGGAGAGCGGTTTTTTTTTCCTCTGTGTAGAGGTTTATCAAGTTCTATCTTGAAGAAGCTAGCCTGTCCACTGGCATGTTAAAACCACCTCTGTCACATTTAGATCAGTAATGACAAGCCATCTCGCCCAGCAGTTGCTGAGGTGTCTCCTTTATCCGTCACAGTGGCACACGTGGCTCAGCGTTACAGTGGCACAGGTGCCTCAGCGTCATAGTGGCACAGGTGCCTCAGCGTCACAGTGGCACAGGTGCCTCAGTATCATAGTGAAACAGTTGAATCAGCGTCATAGTGGCACATGTGTCTCAGCGTCACAGTGGCAGAGGTGCCTCAGCGTCTCAGTGGCAGAGGTGCCTCAGCGTCACAGTGGTACAGGTGCCTCAATGTTATAGTGAAACAGGTGCATCAGCATCACAGTGACATAGGTGCTTCAGCATCACAGTGGCACAGGTGCCTCAGCATCACAGTGACATAGGTGCCTCAGCATCACAGTGGTGCAGGTGCCTCAGCGTCATGGTGACACATGTGCCTCAGCGTTACAGTGACACCGGTGCCTCACTATCTTCAGTGTCACAGTGGCACTGACGTCTTACCGTCACTTGCCTCGCGTCACACAAGCACTCAGGCACAGCCTGACAAACCCGTCCACAAATCAGCTTAGTTGAAAGCTCCACAAGAACCATCAGCTTACCTTGCCAGGGCTAAGCTCCATGTGGTTCTTTCCTACCCCAGCCACCCCTCCAGCCCCCTCCTGACCCTCTCCACCCCGCCTGCCCTCTCGCCAGACCCGTCTCCTCCAGACCAATGGCATTTGTTTTATGGAATCTATCTTTTCTCGATTTTATTTTCACCTATTTTTTCCTGTAAGGGATTTTTTTTAAGGCTTATATTCTCCCTCTTCTACTTTTCTTTCCTTTCTAACCATTGGGATATCTCATATCTGATTTCTCCTTCTCGCTCTTTTATTTCGTTCTTCTTCTTTTTCTGATTCCAAACAGTACAACTTACATTTCTGTGCGCTATTAAACTTTTCAACTTTATTAGTATTATTATTATTATTATTATTATTTGTTATTGCTCTATTTGGAGAGCATTTCTATTTCGTTTTCTCGCTCTCTCTCCTTCGTCATTCTTAAGTGCTTCATCTCGACAGATCTCTGCTTCATGTTCTCTCAGTCACGTCATTCTGCGGTGTTCCATCCTGTTAGCTCTCTTTCTCATCTTCTCTCTCTTCTTTACCTTATTTTAAATCTATTCCCATTACAAGCTATTTATCATTTTCGCTGCTTATGTCACTTCCTGCCTCTCACTACCTCTTCTCTTAGAATTCCTCTTCATCTCTTACTTCCTCTTCCCACTGATTTCCTTTTCCTCTCTCACTTAATCTTCCTCTCTCACTTCCTCTTCCCCCTCACTTCCTCTTCCCCTCTCACTCCATCTTCCCCTCTCACTTCCTCTTACCCTTCTCATTTTCAACGAAGAAGTCGTCGGTCTTCATCAGTTTACTTCGGAAGAATTCCAGGGTTTCAGATGTTCCGGACCTTAGGGGTCTACAGTCCCAGATTTTTACTGGATCATGAGGTACACTGTTAGGAAGTTTTCATGTCCGAGAAATTCCAGTGTTCCAAGAAATTCCATTTTTTTTAAACGCGATTTTTTTTTACCCGAGATTTCAGCAATACGGGATTCTGATTTTCCTGTATGCTGTGATGTATTCTAGAGGTGTTGAACTCAGAGTTAGAAATGCATTATGAATATTTGTGAGAAATGCTCTGGGCACGTTGGCGTAAGATTTTATGTTATGATACGACAAGATGTTGATAATAAATATACCGCTACTTTCTGCTTAGAAATTCTCGCATTTCTCTATTGATTTGGAAGATCCCAGGACTCTAGCATTCGTAGTCTGGTGCTACAAATTATTCCAGGATTCAGTTACAAAAAGGTATTGCAGAAGTCGATAAAGAAGTCAGTAAAGACGTTAAAAAATCCAGCGTTACTATAGTAACTGGAAGATTCCGGTAATCCGGTATTCATTGAATTTGGTCCTCCATTATTTCAGGATTCAGTTAAAAAAAAAAAGAGTACTCCAGAATTCAATGGTATATTTAATACCAATATTCCCATCGTTGATGCATTTGTGGTTTATAATTACATATATAAGGACTTGCAAAACACTAACATTCCGGTATTCAGCGCCTGCCAGACGACACCTATATTGAATAAAGTGGCTGCAGTATTCTTAAGTTTCAAAGTTGTCGAGTCCGTGGGCTGCGTTTCTAGGCTAATAGGATCCCATAGCCCCAGTTATCAGAATTTGAGATTCCATGAATGAAGACCGTAAGGTTTAACTGATCACAGAAACTATGATGGGGTTAAATGGAGTTACGTGTGGGTGTAGCTTTTTATTTTGCATTTCAGAGGCTGGAAATAAATGGTATAAAATACCGACACAATGGAAAATAAACACATAAGCAGTATAATGTGATCCTTTATTGACAACGTTTCGCCCACGCAGTGGGCTTTATCGAGTCAGACAGATCTACCTGGAAAATGAGCAACATGGAGATATATATAGGATACAGTTAGGTGGAGAATGCTGGGTCAGGTGGAGAAAGCTGCATGTGAGTCTTAAAAGTAGTGTGATAGTTGAAAACATAGACTCATCGCCAGAGAAGACAACACGCAATACCGAAGAATCCTAGAATCATCACTCATCTGTATATCCAACAACTTCAACCAGAACAACGGCTTCTACAACATAGCTGAACCTATTGCCAAGAAACTTCTTCAACGCTATCCCACCTAGAACTCAAGAATGGTACACTGCAGGTCCTTTAAGTCACACTATGTTTTCAACTATCACACTACTTTTAAGACTCACATGCAGCTTTCTCCACCTGACCCAGCATTCTCCACCTGACTGTATCCTATATATATCTCCATGTTGCTCATTTTCCAGGTAGATCTGTCTGTGACTCGATAAAGCCACTGCGTGGGCGAAACGTTGTCAATAAAGGATCACATTATACTGCTTATGTGTTTATTTTTCCATTTCAGAGGCTACTGAAAGGAAAATTGCACTGTAAATGTTGAGTTTTCCATACACACATATATACGAGACCCAATATATATATATATATATATATATATATATATATATATATATATATATATATATATATATATATATATATATATATTTATATATATTATATATATATATATATATATATATATATATATATATATATATATTATATATGTATATATATATATATATTATATATATTATATATGTATATATATATATATATATATATATATATATATATATATATATATATATTTCTCACCTAGTGTTTATGAGTGTGTGTGTGTGTGTGTGTGTGTGTGTGTGTGTGTGTGTGCTAGTCGCAGTGTTGTTATTGATTCAATAACCTTCAAGAATTAGCCTCAACAGCCAGTGAACTTTTATTTCGTCTTCTATTAACAAACATATTCATATTTTAAGAAAACGTGTTTTTCTTCGGAGAAAAAAAAAAAAACCTACAGTACTTACACTGTCAGAAATCCTGTTTGCTAGACTTAATTTTTTTTCTCGTTCGTCTCTATTTGTACACCACCGCTCCTTACGTTATTTAAGTTTCTTGAGTTTTTATAATTAATTTCTTTTTGTATCCGGTTTCATCTTTATAATATACACACCTTAAGTAAATTAAAATGCAATATTAGGGATACTACTATCTACTATTGCTGCTACTACTATCACTACTGCTGCTGCTGCTACTGTTATTACTGCTACTATTATTTCTTCTACTGCCAGTAGTGTTACTTTGTACCTGTGTAGTATACTTAGATAATCCCAGCAACTTTATAGATAGGCTCCCTTGCTAGCTGTGACGTCACGAAACCCATCACAGAATTTGACTCACCCTTGGAGAGTTGGGTTAAATGAAAATAATCTCTATAGATAGGTTATTTAGTGCAGAGAGTATTTCAGCTGTGTTAACTATCAACTTATTGATGTTATTTTTTTTTTTAAGTGTTCATGTTCTCTCCGAATTCTGAGACTTAACAGTAGAAGAATTGTGTGCACCAAGTCTGCATTTTCTGTTAAAAACTTTCTTCTTTGTAAATATATTTACTTAGAATATGTAGATCACATGAATACAGATTGATCTTCTCTTCTCTTCTCTTAGTCGATCTTCTTTATTTTTATCACAGTCTCTTTTGTACTCTACCATCATTGATCCTATCAATTACCATGAAGTGATATAATTTGTAATGCATTACAATCAATTATCATTATGTATAGTTCTTTACATTCAACTGTTGTGTACATTGACATTGTACAGAATCAGCCTAGAGCCATAATGCCTACAGTCTATAGTGTGTATAAGTTAGCTGTATGTCGGGATGCCATACGTTAGCATCGCCGAGCTGTCAGTAGCGTTACTGTGTACTGTGCATTATACTTTGATAGTCCTAGCTACTTTATAGATAGGCTCCCTTGCTAGCAGTGATATAACGAAATCCATCACATGTGAGCGGTAGGCCAGAGGCCTCGCGGTCAGTTCCCGCTAGGCATAGACTGGACAAGGCAAGGCTCCTGGGCTTCTCCTTAAGACTCTTAATTATACGCCTCCAAGACATCCAATGTGTGTATTTCTTACTCCAATATCTCCTGACGAACCCCCATGACTAGTTCCACCACCATCACTACTGCTAACTACTTTTACTATTACTACTGCTACTACTACTGCTACTACAACTGCTAATACTACTACTATTAATAATGTTACTATAAAATATTTATATAATTAAAAATAAATTTTATTAAAATTTTCAACAAGAAATAAAAATAATCCCATCTCTAAAAACTGTTTCTTACCTCACTTGTCCGTCTTGAAGGTGAATATTAAGGAGAATGGCGTCATTCTCCCAGGGCTGCCAGGGCTGTGTCCCTCCCACCAGCACAAGCACACACTACTCCGGGAATCACCTGCAGCCGAGAGAAACATTACGGTCGGGACGAGGAGGAAGTATAAAGATGCCGGAGCATATCTTAACATCTTAACATGATACGTAGCGTGTTAGTAACCCCCTCCCCCCCGCACAAGCGGAGAACATAACCAACACAATTGTAAGTGTGGGGAAATTTGCACTCTTAAAATTCAGAAGGAAAGCTTGAAAAAGTACAGGTGGAGCCTCATTTTCCTGTTTTGTAGGTTTCACTCTCCTCCCCTCCCCAATCCCCAATGGTCCGAGTCGGACCGAAACGTCGTCATAAGTTTGTCTCTTCTATGTGGTGGTTATTTGTGTGTTAATAAGAGTGTGTATATTTACGAAGTGCAAAAACGCACATTCTCAAATGGGCATTGAGTCCACGTGTGGTCTAAAAGAAAGAGTTCAGCGGTAATCTTCTCAGACTATAAAACATTGTAAAACTTATTTGCTTTCTATAAATTAGCGAAACGAATGAACAGAGTTACTTGTTAATGCGGAGATCCGGGTGGACCATTAAGGCTTGTAAAATATTACTAGTATAATGGAATTGCTATTGTAGTGTGAGCAAGGCAACATTAATGAAGGGACTCAGGGTAACCGGGTAGTCTGGCTTGAGTTCTGGACGTTGGTAGTGCAGCGCCTCTTCCACTCTGCAGTGCCTCCTGCACTCTGCAGTGCCTCCTGCACTCTGCAGTATGCATGTTGTGGCTCGTAGGAACATTTGAATTGCGATGACTACACACCTCTGGTGAAACAGCATTTGAATGAACGATGGGGAATGTATTTCATTCTTAGTAGGAAACGCCTTGTGTCCTATTATTTTTATTTCATATTAAATTACTAGATCTTTTAAAGCAGATATTCCAGAATATATTCACATAATTCAATATCCCTTAGATATTATCATTATCAGTCGAATAGATAAAGCTGATAATGCCTCACAAACAGCACCAACAAGGCGCAGTGCGTCAAGAGAGAGAGAGAGAGAGAGAGAGAGAGAGAGAGAGTGAGAGAGAGAGAGTGAGAGAGAGAGAGAGAAGGAAGAATGGGTAAAAAAAAAGCTGCTGTAATATTTTGCTCATATAACCGAGTCAGTAAGCGATGGCGAGGACTAGTGTGGTTTAAGAGTAATCACAGGTTAGTGGCGCTTTTTGCTTGTCATGAAGATGTCTCATGACGCGTCTCCTGACGAGGTGTAGCGATCAAATAGCTTCTGGTTTACCCTATAAATAAAAATAATGTCAAGCGCTGTGTCCTTTTACACAAACGTTTGACATGTCTCAGGATCTACGAAAGATGAGTCTTGTCATAATCCATTTTAATTGACCAATTAAGAAAACATAATTAGATCTGGGTAATATAATAACACTAAGAGCAGAGCCAGAATGTGTAAGAAGTATATATATATATATATATATATATATATATATATATATATATATATATATATATATATATATATATATATATATATATATATATATATATACTATATATATATATATATATATATATATATATATATATATATATATATATATATATATATATATATATATATATATATATATATATATATATATCACTCAGCTATTAGGTTAGGTTAGGTAAGCTTCGTCAGGAAACAGAGCAAGTGTTTTCTAAAACAGATCTTAGTCATATAATGACCCGCCACTGGAGCTTTGGTCATTTGACCGAGACCTTCCGCTGGCTTACCGGTCCACCATTTTAAAAATAAGGGTTATAAATACACTCAGCTTTAAAGTAGATTTCTTTAAGAATTGAACCGCGTTAGTTATCAAATCCAGATGTAACTGAAGAAAACTTTTATTAAAACATTTCACTTTGAATGGAGCTTTCTAAGTTCACGACATGATAAAGCTCTGCAGAGCCAAACAATGTTGCAATAAATGTTTCCTGCAACGTTTATCATTTCTTCATTTTTTATCGGCATTACGCAGTTTATAAACAAGACGTATCTTGAAGAGTGTAACTGCCAGGAGTCAACAGAATATGTCTGAATGTGATACATGCACAGAATATACGTTAGTGGTAGGATATACTGACAAGAATTACGTTACTGGTAGCATATTCCGACAAGAATCACGTTAGTGGTAGATTATTCCGACAAGAATTACGTTAGTTGTAGACTATACCGACAAGATTTACGCTAGTGGTAGCATATTCCGACAAGAATCACGTTAGTGGTAGAATATACGGACAGATTTACGTTACTGGTAGCATATTCCGACAAGAATTACATTATTGGTAGAATATTAAGACAAGAACTTGAATGACACAGTATGCAGCTTACGATATTTTTCTGAGCAGACGTTCCGTCCACCAAGGAACTTTAAATAAGGTCCATCATGGACGAAATGTCTTGTCAGCAAAACGCCATGAACTGCATATTGCTTTATTCATGGCCACAGGCACACTTTACACTGGGGTTACACTATACATTATTCATTATTATAATAAATATTTTAATAACTAACGTTACCAAATGGAAAAAAAGACTTTACGTACATAACATACAGTTAACTGTAACAACACAAAGCATAAAGTACCAATAAAATACTTCCAATTAGATAAATATGCAGTAAAAAAAATTGGTTTCGCCACGTATTTGATAAACAAATGTAAGAAAATTCCAGAGTCTAAATTCCAGAGTCCAGAGGAAGAAAACTCAACTACACCAGGTGTAAAAACAAAAAAAAATACTTTGAAGTTACCGGTAAAGCCGAAACAAGGTATCACCTTTCACGCCCAATGAGCAGCCAGTGAGACCCCAACGTGAGTGAATGCTCCCTGCTACAAAGTGGTTTTACGACTCTTTGACCGCGGGTTCGAGCCCCACCCGTGGTATGGTTTGGTAGCATTTGTCTGAGGTGAAAAATAGGTTAAACGGAAAGACGAAAGATAAATAGAGAGAGAGGGAGAGAGAGACAGACGGACAGACAGAGAGAGAGAGGAGGGAGGAGGAACGGAGGACTAATCCCACAATGTAATCTCACAGCATACGCAAAAATATTTATTGCAACTTTCTCTCTCTCTCTCTCTCTCTCTCTCTCTCTCTCTCTCTCTCTTCCCTCCCTCCCTCCAGATTTTTTCTTACTCTCCCTACCCTTTATCGCCATCTCATATTTCATCACTCCATTTCCTTGTTCATTTCTTCTTTTAAACCCTTTATTCTTCTGGAGTATCTTCATTTCAAAGATGCTCTAGTCTTCATTCACTCTCCATTCTCTCCCACTCATTCTGTTCCCTCTCCACTTCCTATATCCTATTTTTAAATAGAGAGAAGTGTGTGTGTGTGTGTGTGTGTGTGTGTGTGTGTGTGTGTGTGTGTGTGTGTGTGTGTGTGTGTGTGTGTGTGTGTGTGTGTGTGTGTGTGTGTGTGTGTGTGTGTGTGCGAAAAGTATATATACATATACAAATATTTACATATGTCAAGCTTGGGAAAGCTCCTAGAGAGCGAAACGTTGCTACAATGTAATGTCTCATTAGTTGTAATACTTAGGAAACCTACACAGAAGAGACAACTATTTCAAAGTAGAAAAAAAAACACAAATATTTACATATGTCAAGCTTGGGAAAGCTCCTAGAGAGCGAAGCGTTGTCATTTTGTTCAGGTTAGAACTGAAATTTCTGAAATTTGTTTTTCTTTATAAAAAGGTTATGGAGGTTCACCTCCAGTGCAAATTGTTGGGGAAAAAAGGTCATAGCCTCAGTAGATAAAAAAAAAAAAAAGGCTTCGAGGAAAAATATTTGGACTTCTTCCTGAAACTTTTTGGACTTGTGTAAAAAAAAAAATAAAAAAATCTCAATAGCACATAGTACCTACATGATCTTTACTTGTCATATGTATTCTTATGATTAAAAAGGGAGGTTCAGCTTGTTTAGTAGGTGATCAGGCATGACTTTCTTTCATGTTAATATATCTTTTATGTTAATATATCTTTTATGTTCATATATCTTTTATGTTCATGTATCTATTGCAAAAGTTACTAACTTTCATTTTTTGGGGGATTACAAACGCCGCCTCGTATTATCTTTATTTATTAGTTTACTTGTTCTAACTCTTGTTATATTGATCTTACTTCTAGAGACTTACAAATATAGAAGAATATTATTTAGGATTGATAAATTCTCTGATGGGCAAAACGTTTCCATAAAGAAGCGTACGTGTCTTTCTGCGGGAGGACTGGAACCCCCTGTGATTCCAAATAACTGCCCCAGTGGAGTGAACCCCTGGGTCACCATGTGACTACCCCGGTGCACTGGGACCCCCTGGGTCTCAAGGTGACTGCCTCAGTGCACTCGAACCGCTGGGTTTCCAGGTGACTACCCCGGTGGAGTGAACCCCTAAGTCTCCAGGTGACTGCCCCGGTGAAGTGGAACCCCTGGGTCTCCAACGAAAAAGAAGGCGGACTGGTCCATACAACCACGCTCGACTTAGCGACAACTGAGACGTTCTCAAAGACCTCCCAGACTTGTGTCCCCTTGTTTATCTTGCTTCATATTGGCTGCCGCTGCTGTTCAGGATTACTTGTAATCAAGCAAAGAGGGTTGGGAGAGTGAGTGGGTAGGGGAGCGAGAGAGAGAGAGAGAGAGAGAGAGGAGAGCGAGAGAGAGAGAGAGAGAGAGAGAGAGAGAGAAAGAGAGAGAGAGAGAGAATGCAAACTACGAGAGAGTTCCGGTACTTTTATTCACTGTTATTTTTCACTCATAATCACCCATTGTTTTGCGAAATCATCACAAGCACAGATGCAGAAATGCAGACCAACATAGTCTCCATCACCACAAGTACAGACCTTCAGTCTCCATCACAAGTACACACCAACACAGTCTTCATCATCACAAGTACATACCAACATCGCCTCCATCACCACAATTACAGACGAACACAACCCCCCATTACTACAAGTGAGCACAACCTGTCCCGGTAATGAGTCTTTACTCAAGGACTCCGTCCTTGACGAACCCACCGGCTTGAGAAATTGTCCCACTGATTCGATTGTGGCTGCTGGCGGCGTCTGAGAGAGTCTTCCCAGGGATTCCCGTAGCGTCTCCAACACTATTTCTCCTCCCTAGAGATCCCAATTCTGTACCCATCCTGTTTGACGATGGATGGTGACGCGTGCAACTGCTTGATATTCTTTAATGTCAATTGTTAAACTAGTAATACAGTGAGAGTATTCTTGATGTTTAGTGAGGTTAATGACGATTTAGTTGCTCTTGTGGTGAGGATCTAATATCTGTTGTGAGGATATTGAGCACTTAGCCACTTCTGTGAGGAAGTTGAGCATTTAGCCACTTCTGTGAGGACACTGAGCACTTAGCTACTTCTTGTGAGGATATTGAGGACTTAACTGTTTCTGTGAGGTTCTGATTACTTCGCGTAGTGAGGATAGTGAGGAATACTGAGGACTCAAACTACTCTGAGGATGATTCTTACTGAAACTGAAATTAGGTCCATAAGAACAGAGGAGAACTGCAGCAGGCCTACTGGCCCATGACTCACGAAATCGTAATGACACGATTGCAAACAAACCATACCACGGGTGGGGTTCGAACTCTCTGAACGCGGGTTCGAACCCCACCCGTGGTATGTTTTTCTAGTGGCCCATGCTAGACAGAACTAACTCAGACCCACACACACCCACTCACGTGCCTTATCAACCTATTTTTTTCAAGCTACCCTAAGTCCTCGCTTTAGTGACGCTATTTGGAAGTTTGTTCCACTCTTCCACAACTATTTTGTTAAACTGGCACTTTCCTATATCCTTTCTAAATTTAAATTTGTCAAATTTGAATCCATTACCGTGAGTGCAGTCTTGGTTAAATATGTTAAGCATGTTGTTTATATTTACTTTATTCTTGCTTTCGATTTATACACTTCAGTCACATCTATTTTAATTCTACTCGTTTTTTTGGAGAGCGAAAATTCAATGCCCTCATCCTATCTTCATAGAAAAGACTTCTGATACGTGGTATCAACTTCCAGCGCATTTATGACCTTTCTGAAATACGAAAATTTTTAGTCAATGGTGAAAAACTGTCACCCATCTAGATGGTTTTCGATCACTGCACGATCCGTTGAAGGCATTCCCAAAATAACTTAAGACGAGTCCCCTTTATCTCAACGCACACATGGAACCTATTAGCTTCTCCTCAGAACCCTCAAGAGGCAGCACGGAGGGAAAGCTCAACCACCTCTAGAAACACATTAGCTATAATTCAGCCATCTCAAGCAGTCTAGCAGCGGAACATCAACAACTGTAAGAAGCCCAGGCTGTTACAGTTGACCTTTGGCTCAACGCACTCAAGAAGCCAAACATCTGTGGCCCAACACTCCTAAACTACCCAGGAGCCGTAGGTCAATAGCCTCATGAGGCGCAGGAGCTGTACATCAACACCTTCCAAAATGTACATGAATGGTATATTGTACCGACAAGATGAAGAATTAGGCTCATGTGCAGCATCTGGGAATCTTTACTTGATAAAAACCACTGCAGGGCGAAACGTCTACATGTAAAGTTACCCAGATGTTGCTCATGTGTCTAATTCTTCACCCTCAAAAAGCCCAGGAGCTGGAATTCAACCCAGTCAAACACTGCCAGAACCTAGGTACGCTATATCCGTAGGCGTTTAGCTACTAAATAACACGAGGGAGAAAATAATGATCTTCAAGAAACGTTAGTCTCGCTGCCATATCACGGATACCACCATATGGAATTCACGGCAATGCAATAAGACGTGCAAGAAAACAGCATCGCAAAATACTTTTTGATTGTTGTCGGGTGGAAAACAGACAATTAATATCTCCTAAATAATTAAAGGTAATTGATGTAAAAATAAATATAATTATTGTATTTAGACTACGACATTCAAGTAGTCTTCCTAACTCGAACATATTCCTCTTAGTAGGATACTCCAGAGTTGCAACCTTGAGGCTGATCAGTAGAGATTCTCTCTCTCTCTCTCTCTCTCTCTCTCTCTCTCTCTCTCTCTCTCTTTCTCTACAGTAGCAACAATACCAGTAACAACAACAACAAGCCGAGCAACAACAATAACAGCCATAATAACAATAAAGCCAAGTGCTACCAACGCAATAAAATCAATAACGTAATGGACAGGACCAATGCAGTTTGTCTTTCCGCATTAGTGGCGGACCAGGCTTCCAGGGACCAGGCTTCCAGGGTCCAGGCTTCCAGGGCCCAGGCTCTCAGGGCCCAGGCCTTCAGGGCCCAGGTTTCCAGAGCCCAGGCTGCCAGGGCTCAGGCTTTCAGAGTTCAGGCTTTCAGAGCTCAGGCTTTCAGAGTCCAGGCTATCAGTGACCCTCCTTTCAGGGACCCGGCTTTCAGTGACACAGCTTTCAGGGACCCGGCTTTCAGAGACCAGGCTTCGAGCGCTCAGGCTTCCAGAGGCCATGACTGAAGAGTTATGACTTGCAAAGGTCAGGCTTTTGTATGCTAAGCTTTCAGAGGACAGACGTCCAGACGCCACGGTACAAGAGACAAGACTTCCAGAGGCCAGGCTTCGAAAGGTCAGGCTTCGAGAGGTCAGGATTCCAGAGGTCAGCCCACTGAACGTCAGGCTTCCAGAGCAAAAATACACATCAAAGCACAAAATGTACGTTATTCACTTATGATGAAACAAAAACAAACCAAAATTATTCATACGAATGCTTTTGTTTTTAATTCCTTGTATATGCATCCATGAGATATGCACAGTGTTGCATATCAGTGTATATACACACACTGAGTTTGATACAAAATTTGAAGCAAAATGGCAGTGTTATAAGACCATAAGAACATAAGAATGGAGGAACACTGCAGAAGGCCTACTGGCCCATACAAGGCAAGTCCTTATCAAAACCACCCCTGGAGTTTACCTGGAGAGGATTTCGGGGGTCAACGCCCCCGCGGCTCGGTCTGAGACCAGGCCTCATGGTGGATCAGGGTCTGATCAACCAGACTGTTACTGCCGGCTACCCAAAACTACCCAAGAATTTACTCCCGTATCCAAGAGTCGCGGAAAAAAAAAACTGTTTTTTGCGAATAAGAACTAGGAGAGAAGTGAGAAAATTCCTTGATAGTAAACCATGAAAAAGGAACCAAGGGACACGAAACAAATGGGCGTTTAGGTTGGGGATTCCCTGAGGGAAATGAAGAGTTGAAACATCAAAAGAACTGTCAGTGGACCGCTTTTTCTAGTTTTTAATGGAATTCTTAATCATATTAGGAAGTGAAGAGTGCACGTTAAGTACTCAGACAGACTTGCAGGTAACTCTTTTGTCTTTTACACAGTAGATTCTTCACTTTTGTGACAGAAACGCACTCGAGAGTCACTGGTTGTATATTCCTGTGAGCAATAAACATGAAATGTACAAGAATGGTATACAATACCGACAAGATGAAATTAAGACACATGTGCAACATCTGGGTATCTTTATTGTAGACGTTTCACCCTCCAGTGGCTTTATCAATACAAATTCTAGGACATTGTTTGAAGACAGTAGAACTATATACAAAAAATGAGGTTATCAGTCCCTTGGAGTGGTGTGAACAGCACCGAAGTCGTGGAGTTTGTGGAGCAGAGGCAAGGAGGCTGACGCTTATATACTAACGTCAGGTGGAAAGGGACGGGTAGCAGACGAGGGCATAGTCACTGGAAGGCGGGATTCCCCAGTGGAAGTAGGTCATACCCAAAGAAAAGGCTACACGTCCTTTTTCCACCTGACGTTAGTATATAAGCGTCAGCATCGTTGCCTCTGCTCCACAAACTCCACGACTTCGGTGCTGTTCACACAACTCCAAGGGACTGATTACCTCATCTTTTGTATATAGTTCTACTGTCTTCAATGTCCTTGAATTTGTATTGATAAAGCCACTGGAGGGCGAAACGTTTACAATAAAGACACCCAGATGTTGCACATGTGTCTTAATTTCAAACATGAAATGTGTTTCATGTTGGTTATCAATGATGGGGAGATTGAGGCTTTCCTCTCCCTGTGCTCACAAAAAAAAATTCTTCATCTGAAACAGTAATACGCAACTAGATGCTAATTTTTTTTTTTCGCACGAGGAGCTGTGCACATAGTTTGAACAATGCCATTGTTCAAACACAAGGTGACCTTCACACACAAGTGACGTCATCACACAAGTGACGTCATCACACAAGTGACGTCATCATCTTACGAGATTCGACCAGTCTCCACGCCTCTATAACCATGATGCTCCTGCTGATGATCTCAGCTGGAGGCTGAAATGCTCAGATAAATTTGCTTTCATGTTTCTATGTGTGGTCTTTCTTCCTCTCTCTCTTCCTCTCTCTCTCACTCTCTCTCATTTATATATATATATGTCGTGCCGATTAGGTAAAACTTGCGATTTTGGCTTATATAGCAAAGCTCACCTTGCCATATAAGACAAGTGAAAATTTGTGTATGCAATAATTTCGCCAAAATCATTCTGAACATAACTAAAAAAATATATTTCATTGTGTTTGTTTATTATTAAATTAATGTTAACGTATCTAAAATATATTTAGTTGGGTTAGGCTAAATTAAATTGCGCTTGTTGTAATAAGGTTAGGTAGGTTTTCAAAGTTTCTCTTGGTACAAAATTATAAATTCTTACATTAACATAAATGAAAAAAATATATCTTTAAACGTATAAGAGAAAATTTTAGAAAGGACTTAATTTTAGATGAGTTCTTGCTAATTGACCAGTTTTACCTAATCGGCACGATATATATATATATATATATATATATATATATATATATATATATATATATATATATATATATATATATATATATATATATGCATGTTGTTAATTTTGGTCAATATCTCAAAAAACTCACAAAATCTTTAAAAATTATCTTAACACTTGCCACATGCACTTAGTAAGTACTGCGGATATGTTTGTCTAATCTGTTAAAACTATAGAAAAAAAACGTGTTTTATTAATATAATATTTTCTATAAATATAGTTTTTTTTATAGAAAACAAAAAAAGTCTATTCTGAATATTAAAGTTTCCTCTTGCCAAAGAGAGCAATTTTGAAAGTCATTTGGTAAAGCCTTTAGCGAGATAATAATTAAAATATTTTACACTCAGTAAAAAAAAAAAATATGTGAAAATTCAGGTCAGTTCAAGTGTTGCTCTCGTGAACTTGGTATATAAACATATCTCGATACGCACTTTTAAGAAGTGCGTATCGAGATTTTAATACGATTCTGCTCTTTCTTTTGCGCTCAGTTGCAACGAGATTGCAGAATATAATAATATAAAGAGCGAGGTGTACAGCTGCGTATATATCGTGAGGGTTTACTTTCAACCCTACCATAGGGATTCAAGTTTTATTGACTGGTGGTGAGAGAGTGATCCTCGCTTAAAGAGATTGGAAATAAATGGTATAAAATACCGACACAATGGAAAAATAAACACATAAGCAGTATAATGTGATCATTTATTGACAACGTTTCGCCCACGCAGTGGGCTTTATCAAGTTACAAACAGATCTGTTTGTGACTTGATAAAGCCCACTGCGTGGGCGATACGTTGTCAATAAAGGATTACATTATACTGCTTATGTGTTTTTTTGGCTTAAAGAGGTTACCGAGCAGTTAGATTTATTCAAAAAGCTGGGAATTATATGCAAAAAATCGAAATTAGAAAACGAGTAAGAACACAAGACGTGATGCTCTTAAGAACACAAGACGTGATGCTCTTAAGAACATAAGAAGTGATGATCTTAAGAACACAAGACGTGATGCTCTTAAGAACACAAGACGTGATGCTCTTAAGAACACAAGAAGTGATGATCTTAAGAACACAAGAAGTGATGCTCTTAAGAACACAAGAAGTGATGATCTTAAGAACACAAGACGTGATGCTCTTAAGAACACAAGACGTGATGCTCTTAAGAACACAAGACGTGATGCTCTTAAGAACACAAGACGTGATGCTCTTAAGAACACAAGACGTGATGCTCTTAAGAACACAAGAAGTGATGATCTAAAGAACACAAGAAGTGATGCTCTTAAGAACACAAGACGTGATGCTCTTAAGAACACAAGACGTGATGTTCTTAAGAACACAAGACGTGATGCTCTTAAGAACACAAGAAGTGATGATCTTAAGAACACAAGAAGTGATGCTCTTAAGAACACAAGACGTGATGCTCTTAAGAACACAAGACGTGATGTTCTTAAGAACACAAGACGTGATGCTCTTAAGAACACAAGACGTGATGTTCTTAAGAACACAAGACTTGATGTTCTTAAGAACACAAGACGTGATGTTCTTAAGAACACAAGACGTGATGCTCTTAAGAACACAAAACGTGATTCTCGATAGAACACGTAACGTGATGTTCGATATACAATATGTCAGATAACATAGATAAAGCTATGTCGCTTGTTAGGTAAGCTACCATGTGTTAGATAACACAGTTAAAGCTTGTCGCATGTTAGCTGTGTCGTGTCTTGCACACGCCACAGAAAAAGATTGCAACAAGTTAGATATAGAAGAGGAAAAAGTAGAGTCGCATAATTAGTAAGACACAGGTATATCTGTCTGTGTCTCGTGTTGGTATATACACAAGATCACAGACTTAAGTAATTTTCACACTTTTTTTTTTTTGCTCAACTTTAGGTAATGGTTGTGGATTAAAGTAAAAATAGATGCAATGCTTTCAAAGTTTACAGAGAGAAATAGAGATTAAGTGCGAAGAGAAAAGGATTGATAGGGAGATTCGGTAAGAGGTAGACAGGGGAAGGGACAGAATCAGATAGATACGGGGGGAGTATGAGAGAGAGAGAGAGACAGAGACAGACAGAAAGCGATTGATTTGAAGGGAGTAACAAGTACAGTCATGGAAGGAGACATAGGGAGAGACATGGAGAGAGAGAGAAAGCGATAAACATGGGGGATTGAGAGATGAATAAATCATGTGGATGGATAGAAATAGCCATGTGGAGGAAGAGAAAAAGATAGACATCTAGTGAAAAAGAGAGAAAGATAAAGCCCAAATATACTTGGAAGTGAGGGAAGAGTGTCATGGGAAAAGATAAAAAGGGAGAGAGAGATATTCATAGGAAAAAAAAGTAGTACCTTAAACTCTCAATATATATACACTGAATTTCCTTTAATCACTACATTAGAAATTAGAGTTCATGATAGTTGGTAAACAATTTGGATGCAACTTTAATAACCATCGTGTAGTAGACAGGCTTTAAACCTAATTAACCAATAAAAAACACATAAAATTGAATACTCAGAAAGTGTATGTCTCTAAGTGAATATACATTGACAATTTACTTTAATTCCTATTTAAAGGGAAAAAAGTATCATTGACAGGTAGTGTACAGTATAGGTGACGTAGGTTTTACACAGATTAGTTGTACAGGCTAAAAAGTATTATCCTACCACAACTCATTTCAAAGCCCCAGCCCTAATCTAAAGAATATTACCCCCCCCCCCTCCCTCCACTTAGGATGAGATCCACAACAGTGGACTAACACTCAGGTTCCTGCTTACTGATAGGTGACCTGGGGCAGCTGGTATAAGGAAACATGCCCACCGATTCCACAGGTGCCGGGGATTGAACAACGGACACTCAGTGTCAACTGTCTGCGCTTCCCTGTTTAACTGAAAAGCTGTGAAGAAAAAAGAATCAATAATAATAATTATTATTATAATATAAATGGTTCAGTTACCTCTGCGAACAAGTGAATTTCATGTCTCAGTTACTATTTCTATATCCCAGCAATTCTGCTAAGAGCTGAATACGACACATCCCAAAAATATTGGTTCCAAAATTGCCAAATAACGAGCAACACAGCCCAGGAACAACCACTGGCTTCGTTTTATTAAGATACTCGTTAAAAAATTAATATAGTCCTGAAGAGGCATTGTCAAGTTATTGGAAGGAAACTGCGAAGGAAAATATAGAAAATAAGTGATTTACAACTGGTATCCCCTTCCAGGATTGTGGGCGTGAGTCGAAGGCGTTACGAAAGTATCATCTATAGAATAGACATCTAGCTGAGAATAGAAGGCCAGGCTACTGATACCTTTCTAGCATTTAGTCAGCCGCTGACTTGCGACAGTTTTCCCAGCATTAACTACAACCCGTTGGAGCAGGACCAATTATCCTCCTGACAGCGCTTTTACATGGCGTTTCACTAAGAGGATTGCAACTGGGATAATTAATACCAACTATATAAAGGTTCGAGAACTTTACTGAAGAAAAAAAATGTCTCGGGTTAATAATGTGTTCAGCCAACAGTAATGATTCGGGAATCAGTCTCATACACACCGCTAGGTGCGTAACTTCAGTAACTATTAATTATCTCTGCTCAGTATATCTGTATATTTACTTAAACTATGCTCTTAAACACGTTATTTTAAATCCTGTGCAATTCTGTACTTTAGTAAAGAAAACTGTACCGTCAGGCACACTGCTGTACTTTACTAAAAAGTTCTAGAATAAGTAATGCATGTTGGTGTTTACTTTGCGGAAGACTCAGCGCAGAATGTGACTGAGAAAACCGACAAGTCCCTAAATAAAGTAACTTCTGACCAACAGACAGGCCATACACACAGCTTGCTTGAAGTATACAGCGACCCACTGCCAAACAGCAATATTCACAAAGGAGCTGTGAGTAGCACAGCATCAGCCAAGGAAGGAGAGATACACAGTACATTAACTGGGAACAATCGTCATGTCCTCCATACAAGGTAAAAAAAAAAAACACTGTCAGGTTACTGAATTAAAGTTCAACAACATCCAAACTTGACCTCGGGCAGTGTGTGGATGACAGTCAGAACAAGCTAGATCGAGAGTTAGACTTTAGACCTGAAATATATTGAGTGTCTAATGACAACTACAAAATGTCAAAAATCACTAATTCATATGGGACAAGAAGTATGTCTCAGCTTACCAGAACTGAGTCTACATGACGAGAGGAGAGGCGAATGGAGTTCTCACAGACAGCCTGCCAGTAATAGAGTGTGATGTAGCCAATGCAGGCGTGAGGTCAGATACGTTCTCAGCTAGCCACAAGTCCCGGAATGTAAACTAGCGAATAAGCCTGTAACCGCTTAGAACAGCCAGCCAAAACTCTCGAATCTGCCAGCACAGAAAGTGAAGTGAGTTATAATATCTATCGACTTAGCTAAATATGTGAGAAAGCCAACACTATAAACTCTATTTTTTCGCTTTAACAATTAAACTAAATAACACTAGCTGTATTATATATGATAAAACATAAAAAAATATATATAAAGGTGTTTTTGTTTTCTGTACATATAAAGAAGGGGTGTGGGAGCCATAGGTTCATGTGGTTAAGTGCAAATTATATGGGAGGATTGTGTTTCCACAGCTCATTTCCCTGGCTAACTGTGTTTTATGAAGAGCAAATAAGACCACAGACGGAGTACAGTCTAGGGGGCCAGAGACTACAAACCTCACTCAAGGAAAAGGATCTTGGGGTGAGTATAACGCTGGGCACATCTCCTGAGGCGCACATCAACCAAATAACTGCTGCAGCATACGGGCGCCTAGCAAACCTAAGAACAGCATTCCGACATCTAAATGAGGAATCGTTCAGGACCCTGTACACTGTGTACGTTAGGCCCATACTGGAGTACGCAGTACGTAACCTCTCCTACGAGGAGAGGTTACGGGAAATCGACCTGACGACACTGGAAGACAGGAGAGAAAGAAGGGATATGATAACGACATATAAAATACTGAGAGGAATGGACAAGGTGGACAGAGACAGAATGTTCCAGAGGTGAGACACAGCAACAAGGGGTCACAGATGTAAGTTGAAGACTCAGATGAACCACAGGGATGTTAGGAAGTATTTCTTCAGTCACAGAGTTGTCAGGAAGTGGAATAGTCTGGGAAGTGATGTAGTGGAGGCAGGATCCATACATAACTTTAAGGAGATGTATGATAAAGCTCATGGAGCGGGTAGAGTGACCGAGTAGCGGTCAGTGAAGAGGCCGGGTCAGGAGCTGTGAATCGACCCCTGCAACCACAACTAGGTGAGTACACACACACACACACACAGGGTCAGTCAGCCGGCCATGCCCCATCACTGCGGGACCCGTAAAATCAGAATTACGTGTGTCGTCGCTAAACACTGAAATCTCTCGGGGTAGGAGACGGGCGGAGAGTTAGTGGCCTCATGGGAAGGCGAGGAGCAAAGGCGAGAGGAGAAGAGATGTTGAAGGGAATGACGGTGAGCGAGAGTGAAAGGAAGGAAGAGGAAGAGAAAAAGAGGGAGGGAAAGAGGAGGAGAGGCGCAGGAGGAGGAGGAGGAGGGTATAAAGCAACTAAAAAATCTATGAGGACTGAAAGAAGAGGAAGAGGAAAAGAAAGACGTAAAGTAAATTTAGAAGGGGTCGCGAGGAGTAGCGAGAAGGAAGAAAGAGTAAGGGATATAAATATAGTGAACGAGGGAGTGAGTATGATAATGGGAGTAGAGGGAGACAGGATGATAATGGGAGTAGAGGGACAAAGAAGGGCAAAAGAAGTAAAAAACAGATCAAGGAAGAGTAAACTAAGAGAAAATATCCTAAAGAAGGATCGAATAAGAGACAAAAAGGCAGAGATGTTTGGGCCATATTTTTAAGCAGAGAGAGAGAGAGAGAGAGAGAGAGAGAGAGAGAGAGAGAGAGAGAGAGAGAGAGAGAGAGAGAGAGCAGACAGACAGAGAGAGAGACAGAGAGAGCGAGAGACAGAGAGAGAGAGAGACAGAGAGAGAGACACAGAGAGAGAGACAAAGACAGAGACAGAACAGAAAAAGAGAGGAGAAATAGAAGGATGAATTAAGAGATTAGAAGGTGCAGTTTCGCAAAAGCTAATACCATTTTCTGTAACATTTTGACCAAGGCTGCCTCCATAATGGCCGTCTGGGATTAACAGCGAATAACCCTGGGTTAATACTATCTTCTAACTAATTAACCATTGGAATTACTCTCACACCACTCGTATCCCACGCTTCTCGTCTCCCACGCTTCTCGTCTCCCACGTATTTTGATATCAGGAAGCGTAAGTTACCTTCAAATCACTGGATCAAAAACTTTTCTACTGGTGTCAGTGCTGCAGTAGCGGCGGCAGAGGCAGCGGCAGCAGCGGTGGCAGCAGCAGCGGCAGCGGCAGCAGTAATTTGTCGGGAAAAAGTTACTTCCTTGTTAGGAAAATTGGAAATATATTTATAATTATAATAATGGAGAGACAAAGATATTAATAAAGAAAATAAAAGCAACAGAAAAAAAAATATGATATATGATAGAGAAAATAGGATTTTCATAAATGATTCAAATTATTCCTTGAAGAGGAATCAACTTGAGACAAATTATATACAGGCTTAAAAACAATCATATGGGGAAAGCAGGTCGACTAAATCCAGAATCCGGCAGACACTCGATACAGATGAGGAAACCAATACAAGGCATTCCTATCTTCAGAGGAGGGATTCACAAGGCATTCCTATCTTCAGTGGAGGGATTCACCAGGAAGCAGACGGCGCTGGAGAAAACGAGGTTTTAAAGATTGATCTAAGTGGTACTTGGAGCTAGCTCGAAGAGAAGAATCTCCATCGAAATCAAGATTTTAACAAACAGAAACTAATGAAGTTAGGTATGGATGAAGTTTCTATAATTGATGAAAGGGTTAGTAATTGATATCGTTGACAGCAGAGAGAGCGTGGGGTCACATTTGATGGATAGTTTGACATCTGAATGAGAATGACAACCTTCCCCCCTTGATGCAAGCGTTGCCAAAGTTGATAATTGCTTTAGGGGTTCAGAAAGGGATTACCGAGAAGTATTGATTATGGCTTAGAGAGGACACACAGGAAGGTAGAATATTCGTGTCTTTTAAGAAGAGCAGAACTGGAAAGAACAAGGAATATATATATATATATATATATATATATATATATATATATATATATATATATATATATATATATATATATATATATATATATATATATATATATATATCCTAGGTAGAAGGTTGGTAAACAGCAATCGCCCAGGGAGGTACTACCATCCTGCCAAGTGAGTGTAAGACTAAAGCCTGTAATTGTTTTACATGATGGTAGGATTGCTGGTGTCTTTTTTCTGTCTCATAAACATGCAAGATTTCAGGTACGTCTTGTTACTTCTACTTACACTTAGGTCAAACTACACATTCATGTACAAGCATATATATACACACCCCTCTGGGTTTTCTTCTATTTTATTACTAGTTCTTGTTCTTATTTCCTCTTATCTCCATGGGGAAGTGGAACAGAATTCTTCCTCCGTAAGCCATGCGTGTCGTAAGAGGCGCCTAAAATGCCTGGAGCAAGGGGCTAGTAACCCCTTCTCCTGAATAAATTACTAAATGTAAAAGGAGAAACTTTCGTTTTCCTTTTGGGCCACCCTGCCTCGGTGGGAAACGGCTGACGTGTTGGAAAGAAAGAAATATATATATATATATATATATATATATATATATATATATATATATATATATATATATATATATATATATATATATATTGATGATGCTCAGGAAAGTCAATTTAAACATTAGTTGACACTAACCCAAGAGAGAGATGTTTGAAATTTAACTGATATGTGAATTAGTGAGTACACATAATCCAAAACACAGGGATACGAACACACGAACCCAAACACACAGGACTACAAAGAGACCTGGACAGGCTACAAGCCTGGTCCATTAACTGGCTCCTTGAATTTAACCCTGCCAAATGTAAAGTCATGAAGATCGGGGAAGGGCAAAGAAGACCGCAGACAGAGTATAGTCTAGGTGGCCAAAGACTGCAAACCTCACTCAAGGAAAAAGATCTTGGGGTGAGTATAATACCGAGCACATCTCCTGAGGCACACATCAATCAGATAACTGCTGCAGCATACGGGCGGCTGGCAAACCTAAGAATAGCGTTCCAATACCTCACTAAGGAATCATTCAAGACTCTGTACACCATATACGTCAGGCCCATACTGGAGTATGCAGCACCAGTTTGGAACCCACACCTGGTCAAGCACGTCAAGAAATTAGAAAAAGTGCAAAGGTTTGCAACAAGACTAGTCCCAGAGCTAAGGGGATTGTCCAACGAAGAAAGGTTAAGGGAAATCGGCCTGACGACACTAGAGGACAAGAGGGTTAGGGGAGACATGATAACAACATATAAAATACTTCGAGGAATAGATAAGGTGGACAGAGACAAGATGTTCCAGAGAGGGGACACAGAAACAAGGGATCACAATTGGAAGTTGAAGACTCCTATGAGTCAAAGGGATGTTAGGAAGTATTTCTTCAGTCATAGAGTTGTCAGGAAGTGGAATAGCCTAAAAAGTGACGTAGTGGAGGCAGGAACCATACATAGTTTTAAGACGAGGTTTGATAAAGCTCATGGAGCAGGGAGAGAGAGGACCTAGTAGCAATCAGTGAAGAGGCGGGGCCAGGAGCTATGAATCGACCCCTGCAACCACAAATAGGTGTGTACACACACACACACAGTGGGTGCGGTGTAAGACAGGGATCAGTCCTAGGACCAGTGCTATTCTTGGTATATGTGAATGACATGACGGACGGGATAGACTCAGAAGTGTCTCTGTTCGCAGATGATGTGAAATTAATGAGGACTTCAAAGAGACCTGGACAAGCTTGACATCTGGTCTAGCAACTGGCTTCTCGAATTTAATCCCACCAAATGCAAAGTCATGAAGATCGGAGAAGGGCAGAGTACAGGCTAGGTGGACAAAGCTACAAATCTCATCAAAGGAGAAAGACCTTGGGGTGAGTATAACGCCAAGCACGTCTCCGGAAACACACATCAACCAGATAACCGCGGCAGCATATGGGCGACTGGCAAACCTAAGATTAGAGTTCCGTTACCTTAACAAGGAATCGTTCAAGACACTGTACACCGTGTACGTCAGGATCATACTAGAGTATGCAGCACCAGTCTGGAACCCACACCTGGTCAAGCATGTCAAGAAATTAGAGAAAGTTCAAAGGTTTGCGACAAGGCTAGTTCCACAACTCAAGGCACTGCCCTATGAAGAAAGGTTGAGGAAAATAGGACTAACAACACTGGAGGACAGAAGGGTTAGAGGAGACACGATAACGACATACAAAATACTGCGGGGAATTGACAAAGTAGATAGTGACAGGATGTTCCAGAGAGGGAACACAGAAACAAGGGGACACAACTGGAAGCTGAAGACTCAGATGAGTCAAAGGGATGTTAGGAAGCACTTCTTCAGCCATAGAGTAGTTAAGAAGTGGAATAGTCTAGCGAACGATATAGTGGAGGCGGGAACCATACATAGTTTTAAGACAAGGTATGATAAAGCTCATGGAGCAGGGAGAACAGAGACCCAGTAGCGGATAGCAAAGAGGCGGGGCCAGGAGCTGAGTCTCGACCCCTGCAACCCCAATTAGGTGAGTACAATTAGGTGAGTACACACACACACACACACACACACACACACATACCTACTATTGGAACGCGACCTTGTGAAAAATTCAGCTCTTTTTCCATAAATGACGAGTTTTTATTGTAATTCGTATCCGCTATTCAAACTGTTAATGAAAAAACCTTCATGAGATAATGGGATTTCCATTAGTGGCATCAGTGTGCAACATAACATAATTCTCTATATATCAACGTACTGCATAATGTATGTATGTATACATATACATCACTGTGAAGCATAAATCGTGTTATACACATCACTGCGTAAGATAGTGCATATTATAGACATTTATATGGGGTATAATGACTGTTATACATAACATTCTAGAGTATAGTATCATAATACATACTAAACACATCACTGTCAGACATAACACATAATTCTCATCACTGTGTAGTGCAATATAATAAATATTATACGTATTCTGTGCAATTAGAGCTATATATATATATATATATATATATATATATATATATATATATATATATATATATATATATATATATATATATATATCAACACCAACACTGCGACTAGCCAAGGATTCGAACCCATGCTGCTTTGGCCCGCCTCATGGTGAGCGAAAACCCATGACGCTCTAACCCACAGAACCACGCAATCCTACAAAAACCAAACACCCAGCCAAGCTAGGTGTGTTACCCTTGGTCCGAGGACATACGGTGGTGTAGGTGCCTCTGAGCTAATTTCATTCTCCTCCCCGTTTGGTGTACTAGCCTCAACGAGCAGTATTTTATATTATTGTGACCACGAACAAGTGGTATTGACCAATAACAACACTGCGACTAGCCAAGGATTCGAACCCATGCTGCTTTGGCCCGCCTCATGCGGGCCGAGTGCGTCATTCTTGTAGGATTGCGTGGTCCTGTGGGTTACAGCGTCATGTGTTTTCGCTCACCATGAGCCGGGCCAAAGCAGCACAGGTTCAAGTCCTTGGCTAGTCGCAGTGTTGTTATAGGCTAGAAAATCCCACCCCAAACATTTTAATCCTTGGAGATTTTAATCTCCCTCATGTAAAATGGAAGATGAGGCACCATAATGTTATACCAGAAATAACTCCTGGAAGCACCCTGGCCCAACAGGCACATACCAGGGAACTAATGAGGCTTTGTGAAAAGTACTCACTAAACCAACAGATAATTGATCCCACTAGAAATGAAAATACCCTGGATTTGATATTCACAAACAACGAGGAATTAATCAGAGACATAACAGTTACAAAAACAATATACTCTGATCATAACATCATAGAAGTTCAAACTAGTATTAACTCAGGGTTAGGGAACTGCGACACTAATGTTAGAGACGGAATGTTCAGTAAGTTTAATTTTAATAACCATAGAATTGACTGGGAAAAAATAAACCAAGAGCTATCAGACATATCATGGGAATCAGACATGAGCACCCTAAATCCCCACCAGTGCCTAGAGAAGCTGAATACAGAAGCATACAAGGTATGTATGAAACACGTACCATTGAGGAAACCCCGAAGAAGATCAGATATAGAGAGAGAGCGTAGGAGATGGTACAGGAGAAGAAAACGGTTACTGAATTGCTGAAAAACACAGTTATGTTGCAACAGAAGAGAGATAGCCTTAACCGAGAGATCACGGAATTAGAACAAAAACTTAAGATGTCATACCTGACAGAAGAAGTACAAAGGGAACAAAGAGCCATACAGGATATTGCAAGAAACCCAAAATATTTCTACTCCTATGCAAAATCCAAGCTAAGAACTACCTGTAGAATTGGACCATTATTGAGAGGAGATTCGTATACGGACGATGAACAGGAAATGAGTGAAATTCTAAAAGAACAGTATGAGTCAGTGTTCAGCAACCCACTAAATGACAGCAAGGTAGAAAATGCAGAAATATTTTTCACTCCAGCAGAAGGCTGCGCAGACCACCTAACCGACATTAGTACAAATCCCATAGATTTCGAAAAGAAATGGCCAACATGCCCACTCACTCAGCACCTGGACCAGATTCATGGAATGCTTTATTTATAAAGCAGTGCAAAGTACCATTAGCAAGAGCCCTTAGTATTCTGTGGAGAAATAGCTTAGATCTAGGTGAAATTCCAGAGGCCTTAAAGAGTGCAGACATAGCTCCTTTGCATAAGGGAGGTAGTAGAGCACTAGCTAAAAATTACAGACCAGTAGCCCTCACTTCTCACATCATAAAAATCTTTGAAAGAGTGATGAGACGGCAGATTACAAAGTTCATGGACCAGCACAACCAACATAACCCGAACCAGCATGGCTTTAGAGCGGGTCGATCATGCCTGTCACAGCTGCTGAACCATTATGACAGAATTACGGAGGCATTGGAGGACGACCAAAACGCAGATGTGATTTACACAGATTTTGCAAAGGCGTTTGACAAATGCGATCATGGAGTGATAGCGCACAAAATGAGGGCCATAGGCATTACGGGGAAGGTAGGCAGATGGATTTTTGAGTTCCTAACACAAAGAACACAAAAAGTAGTAGTGAACAGGGCAAGATCCAGCATCAGCGAGGTCAAAGCTCAGTGCCCCAAGGCACTGTCCTGGCACCTCTGCTGTTTCTCATCCTCATAGCAGACATAGATAAAAACACCCAGCACACTTTTGTATCATCATTTGCAGATGACACTAAAATAAGCATGAAAGTCACTACGGTAGAGGACACTGAAAAATTACAGGAGGACATAAGCAGGGTCTTCCAATGGGCAGTGGAGAACAACATGACGTTCAATGGTGATAAGTTTCAGCTGCTTAGGTATGGAAAAATGAAGAACTCAAAAGGAACACTATATACAAAACGCAAGAGGGTCACCACATAAAACGAAAGGAACACGTAAAGGACTTGGGAATAATTATGTCTGCTGATCTGTCGTTTAAAGACCATAACAAGACAAAGATCACAACAGCCAGGAAGATGACGGGGTGGGTATTGAGAACTTTCAAAACAAGGGAAATAATGCCGATGGTGACACTATTCAAATCGCTAGTGCTCCCTCACTTAGAATACTGCTCAGTGCTGACGGCCCCGTTCAGGGCAGGAGAAATAGCAGAGCTGGAACAAATCCAGAGATCGTTTACGGCTCACATTGAGCCATTGAAACATCTAAATTTTTGGGAACGCCTTCAAGTCTTGAACATGTACTCATTGGAGCGGAGGAGAGAGAGATACATGATAATATATACATGGAAAGTACTTGAGGGCCTGGTCCCAAATCTGCACACTGCCATAACAACATACTGGAGTGAGAGATATGGGAGAAAGTGTAAAATAAACCCAGTGAGGAGCAGGGGTGCGGTGGGGACAATACGGGAGCACTGTATTAACATCCGGGGTCCCAGACTATTCAACATCTTACCAGAAGATATCCGAAACACGGCTGGAACCAGTGTAGAAGCCTTCAAGAGGAAACTGGACAAATATCTTCATCAGGTGCCAGATCAACCAGGCTGTGACGGATATGTGGGGCAGCGGGCCTCCAGCAGCAACAGCCTGGTTGACCAGGCAAGCACCAGACGAGCCTGGCCCATGGCCGGGCTCAGAGAGTAGATACTCTCGAAACTCTTCAAAGGTATATCAAAGGTAAAGGTATATATATATATATATATATATATATATATATATATATATATATATATATATATATATATATATATATATATATATATATAGCTTTACCTGCATTTCTTCTGTCTTCATGATTGGCTTCCAGTCCCCGAATGCTTGAAGACGCAGTAGGAGCTCAAGATCCCAGGTTTATTGAAGCAGCCGTGCAGTGGGACATCCTTGCATACTCCTCCAGTAGACCAGCTCCTCCCAAAGAGCACAAATAGTCCCACTGGGACAAATCGATCATCGAAAAAATCGCCAGCACAATGCTCACCGACGCTTCAGGAAAGGACAAAGCTCGTCTCCTAGCGGTGAAGGCACCACATTCAGGGGAATTACTTCTAGCTGTCCCCAATTCCTCCCTGGGCACTCGACTCGACCCACAGGCCATTCGAATTGGTGTTGCTCTCCGCCTAGCCGCCCCCATACTCACGTGTATTTGCGGCAGGGCGACGGCTGATCAATTCGGACTTCATGGTCTCGTATGTCATAAATCAGAAGGTGATGTATGCTAGACATGAGGAGGTCAACGACATCATAAAGAAAAGCCTCGCCACAGCCCGTTGCCCAGCTCAACGGGAACCCCAAGTGCAGAGGTCTGATGGAAGTCAAAAGCGTCCTGATGGAGCCACCATGCTACCTTGGAAGGATGGTAAGCAGATTGCTTGGGACTACACCTGTGCTGCCACATTGGCAGACACCTACCTGCCACACTCCTTAGCCGAAGGGGGTGGAGCTGCCAGCCACAGGGAGATCCAGAAGACCCGCAAATATGAAGACCTTCCCTCTTGCTATAACTTCATCCCAATAGGGTCGGAGACCCATGGAGCATGGGGCAAGTGTGCTCTAAAGTTTCTCAAGGAGCTGGGTGGAAAACTCATCATAGAAACCAAGGACCACAGGGCGACCAGCTTCTCTTTCAGAGACTCAGTGTTGCGATCCAGAGGGAAATACCTGCAGTATTCTGGGCACGCGGCCCACTGCCGGGGAGTTGGACGAAGTATTTGACATGTAGCTCTGAGTTGTTATCTATGTTGTTTTACTCCCCATTGTATTTTGTCTTGAAATAAAGTTTGTAAAAAAGATGGGGTGGTAGGGAAGTGGAATATTCAAATAGCTTCAGAAAGAAATCTAAATATTCTTCCTTGAAGTCTTTTATCCACTTCTCCGAGGCAATGGGTCCCACAATTGACACCAGAGGTGGACCCCATCCTATATATTTATATATCTATATATATATATATATATATATATATATATATATATATATATATATATATATATATATATATATATATATATATATATATATATATATATATAATATTTTGCATAGGTAGTATGTGAAAAGAAAATACGTGTCTTTAAAATAAAATAAAAATTTATTTTTTGTACCTTTTGAAAAGTAAGTTGAAAATAAACAAATAAAGGAAAATAAGTGTACCATGAAGCAAACATATCAGCAACATTATAGTGCATCATTTGTGCTCAGCAATAGGCAGATGAATACGCCCTGCAACTAAGGAAAACAAATGGGGACTGTAGTCAGCATAACGCATGCTCTACAGTGAACTTAATAGTTGAGTTTCATCAAGTGAAACAATAGCGGCCTGCAGTAAACGTAGCAACGAGCATTACAAAGGCACCCTGCAGAGAGAATAACAAAGATAAATGCATTGAACTTAACGAAGGCTTCCTGCATTGGGCGTAACAAAGGTGCCCTGCATTGTGAATTACAAAGGAGCCCAGTGTCGAGCATAACAAAAGCACCCTGCAGTGAGCATAACATAGACATAAATATATAAACACTCTCTTAAAGGTTATTGTATTTTTGTATTTTAGCTCTTTCGCTTTCGACTATTTTTTTTCCTTGTGGAACCCCTCATTAATGAGTAAACAACGAGAGGAAGATTTAAATGTGATAAGCTAGGAAGAGGGAGACAGAAAGTGAGGGGAAACGGGAGAGAGCTAGTAAGAGTGTGAGATGGAGAAAGATAGTGAGGGTCAAGTAGAGCTGAATAGAGAGGAAACTGGAATGATAGGGAGATAGAGGGAAAGGCAGAGAGAACAAGAGGTGATGAGGAAGAGTGAGAGAGTTAATGGGGATTAAGAACAATGAGAAAGAACTGGTGTGAAGGAAATAGAGCTGGAGAAAAGGAGAGTTAATAAGCAGAAAGAAACATCATTCCACCTACGAAAATGAAGACTTAGTTCAATACATGAAATATAAGAAAAGGGTAACACCTCTCAAATGAGTCAGACATTCCCAAGACATAAAATGTACTTTACTTAAGTACACAGTCTGTCAGGCACACATTCTGTCCACACAGGACAGGAATATCAGAAGACTCACAAACTATTCCTCATGACTTATGTCTAACAACAGAACACAGTTCACCCATGACCTAGCGCTGACACCCCCTCTCTAAGATTCTGCTCACACTTGACATGGTGCAGAAAATATGCCCATAACTACATTATGTAAAATATATGTTGGTGTAAGTGCAGCGGTGTTTTATGGATACCCTGAACGAAGTTCAGATTAATGGCCTTTCCGCTGAGAGGCTGCATCTCAAACGTAAACAAAGGAGACAGAACAGAGATCAAACCACATAGCAGGCGTATAGACCACCAAGGTTCTTAAGAAACAGTCTACACAGTTGATATAGACTTCAGACATAATGTAATGCTCAGAAAAGTTAAGTTTCAAAAATGATATAGTCTAAAGGCATTAGCTTCTCGTCCTTCCCTGGCGGCGACAAAATACCATCTGTCTTGTGAGTGGGGTGAGGGGGGGGGGCTGGATGGCCCGCCTCAGCTGCTTGCGAACAGTTATTCCTCTTGTTAGTGTAAGGTGATGTAAAGCACTTGTTTCTGTTCAATGAACATTAGAAAATACCTGATGGTTAGTTGTCAATTCTTCATTGAAACATCGCCCCGACTGTTGCAACAAGAACAATGTTGTGCTCCTTGAATGTGAGTTAATTCGACATTATTACTCCTAAGTCTCTCACATTAGACTTTCTCTCTATTGAGTGATTTGAGTTTGCTTTGTACTCTGACCTCATTTTTTTATTTCCTCAATTTTGTCATAATACAGCAACTAGAATTTCTCATTGAGTATCATATTGTTGTGAGTGGCTCAAGTTTTCCAAGTGTGGGTCTCTCATGTAGAGTCTCATGGTGCTAGGGTTTATGTCCCTGTTTAAGAAGAAGTCGGGTGAGAACCGTGGCTTGAGAAGCAGAACTTTTTACTGTGGCAACCTCTGATTTTACGCTTTACTATTACTCTTTTGGTTCTATTTGTTACAAAGTTAAATTTCCACCTTTCCACTTATTCTCTTTTCACGTATTTTATGAGCAGTTACATCATGGTCGCACCTGTGAAAGGCTTTCACAGAGTTGGTGTATACTTCATCTGAATTATGCTCGTCTTTTAGCGTAACCAAGGCTTTATATTCTAAAGGTTCAGAACAACCTGTTCTGAATCCATGGTGCTCTGGCTTGTGCAGCTGCTGCGATTTCACATGACTAGAAACCCTTTCAAAGATCTTGATAATATAGGACGTCGGGTATTGGTCTATAGTTTTTTTCCAATTTGCTTTGCTACCACCTTCATGTAGTGGGGCTATTTCAGTGGTGGTTAATGAATGTGGGACAACTCCAGTGTTCAAACTTCTTCTCCACAGAATGTATAAGATAGGAGATAATGGTTTCTTGTAATTCTCGAACTTTAAAGGTTTCCACGAGTCTAGGCCTGGGTCGGAGAGCCTTGGCATGCACCTGATAGCTTCTTTGAAGTCAACTGGGCTTAGGGTTATATCATAAATATTATAGATATCAAAAGCTTTGTAGAGTTGTGCAACTCGTTCATGAAAAACTTATTTGGGTGGTCATTCCTTAGCCAAATTAGTGACTAAGTGAACACTGAATCGCACTGTGACTTTAGTAACTCACTCATTTCTTTATTGGCATCAGTGTTTGTTCCATCCCCCTTTAGTTAAAGCGCGATTCTCGATTGTTTTGGCCCTGGGTTTTTCATGTGAGGAAATTTATTTTTGAATTCTTTAAATTTCACTTTCGGCTTTTTGCTCTCCCCATCTCTCCTGGACTATGTATGGTGCGGTCAGTTTGAGTTGAACGTTCTCTGTTTCTCAAACCAATGTTTCTTTGCACTGTACAGAGTCTGTACCCTTTGAGCATTTGAGATCTGTCGTCTTTGCCTACAAAGGGTTCGTCTATCCCTTTCTAACTTGCACCTTCTTTCCCTTAATAATGGTGTATGTCTGGAGAATAACTCTAGTGCCATCGAGTTCATCCACTCAAAGTTCATATTGTCTTCCCAGCATATTTTAGTAAGATCACGATTTACTTGATTCCAGTTGAATTTATTGTTAATTTTTAAAATTGTTGAACATACCCTCACCATTGCGTGTGTTTTACTGATTAAGGCAGATGAGTATGAATGTCTGAAATTCTGCTAGCCTGATGTCTGCGTTTACCGTCTTCGACTCTATTGTGTTCCAAACTAAGTCTTCATTATTAGTGAATATAAACTTTAGAAAAAATTGTAATCTTGTTGGTTGCACTATCTGCTGCCTAAGGAGAATTTATTACAGTCTTAGTATTTCATTTGAGTGAGACTGCTCATCCAAATTGGCTTCTGGAATTTTCTCGGTTATTAGCCTTTGCCACATCCTTCCATTTTAAGTATCTTAAACTGAAGTCACCAAGCAGGAGATTTTCAATAGCAGTTATTTAAACTGCTGGGAAGTTGCATCATTTTTGTGACTATCTTTCCCCACTATTCATATAATTTTGGAAGATTATATAATATAATTTTAAATTTACTGTAACACTGATATCTCTGCTCTTTCTTATTTAGACTTATTTCCTATTTTAGATTCAACTCACACACTTTCTTCATGGCAACACCTCCCACCTACCCTGGGTTTGACCTGCAAATAAGCGAATATTATTATTAGGAATGCTTATTTTTTCCACTCGCAAGTACACACAAGAATCTTTTGATTTCTTCAGATGCAATGGTGCAATTATTCACAATATGTTTGACACTGTTCATATCACACCCCCAGAAAGTACGTCACTAGTTCTTTCTTCCTTTGGCAATCAGGCAGACAGTTGACCCAGGTCACGTCATAACTGCCTTACTACACATCACATTTTTTTTTAAATTTCACTACTCATCACATTTAAATAACTTTCCGTTAAGTTCTTTGATTAAAATAACATGCAAGCACACAGATATCCCAGGAAAAAACGTTAAAATACGTACGTTATAATGAGCAAGACCACGTCCACTAGACCCTTTACTCTGTCATTCAGTATTATAAATATGGTAATTTCTGTGTAGACAAAATAATGAGTTAGTAAAACAGAGGCCGGATATTATATCATCAGTATTACAATTAGAAATATCCCTTGTTTTATCAATTCTACTTTTAAAATTAATATTTAACCACTAAACAAAACACCAAGTACCAAAAACTGCGCAGATGTAGGCAATAGGGAGTGCGCAGGGAAGAGGAGTAAGGGGGGTGAGGCGAGAAGGGCCACTCCAGTCTCCTAAGTAATAACATGAGCGGGAGGTGAGGCCTCTAAACCAGGCTTCCAGACAGCAATATTAAAAATTCCTTGTCTTGGCTTAGGATATTTGGTTTATTAATTGGATGAGCATTCCTAAAGGTGGTGAGTGGATGTGTGTGTGTGTGTGTGTGTGTGTGTGTGTGTGTGTGTGTGTGTGTGTACCCACTTATCTGTAGTTACGGGGGTTGATTCACACGTTGCAGCTCGGGTGGCAACACTCGCCTCACAGATTGTCCGTGGTTCAATCTCCGACCGAGTAAAAACATTAAGCATGTCTCCTTACACCTGCTGTCTCTGTTCACCCAGCAGTAAGTAGGTACCTGGGTGTTAGTCCACTGGTGTGCGTCGCATCCTGGGGGACAAGATTGAAGGACCCCAATTAAAATAAGACGGACAGACAGTCCTTGATGAAGAATTGACTTCCAGGTTAAAAATCCGAATAAATTTGATCTTATCTTACCATTGACTGGTTTTAGATTTCTCTCTTCTCGGCTTGTACATTATGTTGCTGGAAAAACATTATGTTGATGGAAAAACATTATGTTGATGGAAAAACATTATGTTGCTGGAAAAACATTATGTTGCTGGAAAAACATTATGTTGCTGGAAAAACATTATGTTGCTGGAAAAAAAACATTATGTTGCTGGAAAAACATTATGTTGCTGGAAAAAATTATGTTCTTGGAAAACATTATGTTGCTGGAAAAACATTATGTTGCTGGAAAAACATTATGTTCTTGGAAAACATTATGTTGCTGGATAAACATTATTTTGCTGAAAAAAACACTGTTGCTGGAAAACGTTCAACACAGAGCAGCGAAAAAATCGTCCCCTAAGTCAGTCAGTTCAGTATAGGGAAAGGAACTAAGTTTTTCAAGCTAGGCGTGACAGCGCTGAACGAATAAACACTGAAGATACTGAACAAGTTGGATAACACAAACCCCAACCACTTCATGACGACAACAAGAAGCTCTCCTGATCGTGGTGCGGGAATAACATCATCATATTCATGGAGAAGCCCTAAATCCGTAGGGAACAAACAAGCTTGAGCAACGGAAAATATACAGGTCTGATCAGAGGAAAGGGAAGTGAGGATCGAATTCTCAACCAGAGTATCACCAGCGTCAAGTGAAATAACTCTCGTTGAAGCTGTAGGCGTCAACACGGTGTTTTGTGGTTGAACTTCACTTGTTTTAAAAGCCTCACATCAATATTAAGAGATTTCATTTCATATAAAATGTAAAGATCTTGCTCAACTTTCCTCTTAAAAAGAAGTTTAGAAAGCATTATGAAAATTTATGTAAATAAACTCTAATTTATAATTTATGTATTTCTACGCAATATAACACGAATTCTGTTATTTTTACGCATATTGTAGCAGACGATACTGGAGATACGGTGCACAATATGAGTTAGATGAGTTAAGTTACGAAGCGTGTCTGGCGAATGTAGGATCGAGTCTCCGCCATACGTTGCTCTGAATGACCCAAACGGGATTAGCACGACATTAATAAATTTAAAATAACCTGTTCATCTCAAAGTCTCGGGAGACGAAAGTCGAAATAATATTGGTAAACAAAATTTGCAGTCATCCCTTTAAATCCATAAGTATGATATAAGTATGATATAAGTATGATATAAGGACTAGGAACGTCATTCTAAAAGATTTTTGTTTACTGTTGTTGATCACGGGACAAACGCCGAGCCAGCTGGTGTCACACAGTGCCTGAGAAATGGGAAATAATCAGGTTTGATCCCAGTAAGAGCAGAGTGGCTCCATTTCAATGGAACAAGACCTCCTGTCCGGCATGAAGGTTCCCCTATTAAAGGGTTAAATATTTTGGATGCTCGTGTGCTACGCAAATTCATATTATTGCTGGGGAAAAATAATAGAGGTGTAGAGAGTAATCTAGAGCAATCATTGGGAGGGTGGACCAGGAGGAGGAGGAGGAGGAGGAGGGGAGAGAAATAGATGAGGGGGAGGAATGGAAAGGGAGAAGAGGAGGAGGAGGAAAGGAAAGGGAGCAGAAGAGGAGAGGGAAGGGAAGAAAGGAGGGGGGGAGGAAGGTAAAAGGAGAGAGGAGGAGAAGGAGGGAAGAGGAGAGGGAGGGAGGAACAGAGGAGGAAGGGAGGGAAGGAGGGAGGGAGAGAGAGTAGAGAAGGGAGCATGGAATTCATGGCCCTTTTTGTGTACAAGTTTAATTCACACGAAGGTAAAAGGTCAGCTTTGTTTGTTACTCTGATTTGTGGTAGTTGTTGTGAGCTGCTGTTAGTGCGTTTGTTGTCGTTATTTGTAATTGTTTTTGTTGTGATTTGTTGGTGGGTTGTCCCTGGGCTGTATATTTTGCTCTGTGTTGTAAGCCTGTATTATAATGATGATGCAGGCGTGGTTTGTGGATTGTTGTTGGTATACCATAGTTTATGCAGAGGCTGTTGCAATACTAAATGGATTCTAGAATGCAGAGGTTGAGTTTTGTGGAGTGAATGTTGACATTTGTTTTTTCTTTATAAAAGTTACTTAAAGTTATTTATAAGAGATAATGTAAGTACATGTTGTCAGCAAAGTGCATTGATTGTTATTTTGTAGATATACACATGACTTAACCCCTCTCTGTGTGTGTGTGTGTGTGTGCGTTCGCGCATGCATGCACGTGCACGTGTGTGCGTATGCATGTGTGTGTGCACGTGCGCGCTTGCGCGTCCTTAGGAACCAATGGGGAAGTTTTTACCATCTTGGAGCCGTAGGGAGAAGGGAGGCCATCGACACACGAATGAATTTAGGATTAACTCCCGAACAATCTGCTTTCGTTACCCAATATTAAAACCAAACATTCTTCCCTTCCTCTCAAGTACGATGGCAATCTTGACTGGAAAGATTATGAATTCCAGAGGACCATAATTAATTTCCCACTGAATGCGAATGTCCCCATTGTTTAGCAAAGGTTGCCTGAATACCTCTGCCAGAAGCTAAAAAAATATATATATATACTGATTAAATTAACAATAGAAAAGGTAGATTTCCGGCTTCTTTCTCCCCTCCAGCCAATCAAGCAGGTTGTTCAGTGCAGAATTCAGAAGAGGTAGGGTGACGATGACCCGCCCCTGGGGAGTTACAGAGCGCCTCTCCCCCTCCACAGTGTAAACAGTGGGGTAAATACTATACATACGGTGAGATATGGATGTCTTTCTCCAACGTGTACCCACTGAGAGTTACTTTCAATAGTAATTTAGGGATTTGAATGTTTTGTCTGATTAAAAGATGAAAGGTCCAGACAAGTTTGAAGTCAGACACGCATTTCAAGCTTAACCTTAACCTGACCATAACCTAACCTATTCTAACCTAACTTAACCTAACCTAACCTTATCTATTCTAACCTAACTTAACCTAACATTACCTATTCTAACCTAACCTAACCTTATATATTATAACCTAACTTAACCTAAGCTTACCTATTCTAACCTAACCTAACCTTACCTATTCTAACCTAACTTAATCTAACCTAACCTTGCCTATTCCAACCTAACCTAACCTTACCTATTCTAAAGTAACCTAGTCTAACTTAACCTAACGTAACCTTACCTACTCTAACCTAACCTAGCCTTACCTATTCTAACCTAACCTAACCTTACCTACTCCAGCCTAACCTAACCTAAACTAACCTATTCCAACCTAACCTAACCTTACCTACTCCAATCCAACCTAACCTAACCTAGACTTCCCTATTCCATCTAACCTAACCTAACGTAACCTCACCTATTGCAACCTAACCTAACCTTACCTTACTTATTCCAGCCTAACTTAACGTAACCTTACCTATTCCAACCTAACCTTTCTTATTCCAACTTCTCACCTAGCCTCACCTAACCTAATTTAGTCAAACTATCACAAAGGGATAGGTGATGTATCATGTATATTGTGGTGTTTCTAGTACGAGATGCCCGCAATGCACAGCATATTAGGGGCTTTTGGCATGTACATCTCATTAATAACTAAGTAATAACTATGTAATTACTATGTATAACTATATTTCCATATATAATTGTACAATGTCTAAATAAAGTATTATTATTATTATTATTAGATGAAACTATATCAACAAACTGTGAAACATAGGCAGAGTTGAAACACTTCGAACATTTTATTAGCAGACGTATCACCCAGTGGAATTTTTCTCATTCTGAAAGGAGAAGCATCTACTAATTAGATGATTTAAGTGTGGTATGTGTGTCGTTATTCCGGTAGTGTGTGTCGTTGCATGTTGAATGCGTAGCAAAGTGTTCCACTGATCAGAATTTCGTTGCATATGTTTCATTTGAATTGCAATACACTGTGTTACACTGTAGACTATTATGTCTAATTGTATTTTTTGTTGTGCTGTAATATATTGGATTTTCAATGCCTATATTACAACAGATTATTTTTTTAAAGGTTGTATTTTGCAGATGTGTGTTACAAAGCTTTCTAAGATAAAGTATATTATTACACTGTAATGCATTGTCGTATTATTCACTATATCTCTGTTACCTGGTTTTGTGTTCTATTGCACAATTTTGCATAGCTTCTTCGAGAATTATATAGTATGGTACCGTCCCCTTCAATGGAAAATGTCTTGAAACCGGCGAAGAGCACTTAATTCAAAGGATATTAGATACCCTCCACCTCTTTGGATCAACTTTGATTACCTGCCAGTCCCCAGGGGACTTGACCCCTTCTTGATTTGTGCTACATTATCCCATGAAATAAGTGTAATAATGCATAGTAGCGTAGCTCTCATTGCATAGAAAGACTATTGGCTCAGAGGCCGATATACATAGCCCTGCTGAAGTTGGTCTGTAATTGAGGCCGATATAATCGGATATCTTTCACAAGTTTCAGTATATCTGTCCAAGGGGTTTCTCACTCTTGATAATCTGTAATTGTTGCAATTGTGTCTACCGTAGTGACGCTAAATGCACAGTGATAACAATGGTATACGAAACTGGTTAAGAGGAAGAAAAAAACAGTTTTTTTTTCTTAGAATAGTTTCTGTCGAGGACCTCGCTCCATCCAAATATACACAGTGTATGAGAAACGTAGTATATATTCTGTTGAGTATATTTATCTTGACGAGAAAACAGTTCATGCACACGGTGGGGTATATGTCTCGACATATATACACTTATTATTATCTTTAATCCATAAGAACCGTGATTAGGATTAAAATATTTTTCAAATGTGGTAATCTGACATGCATTCTTAATGACCCTCTGTGTGTCGATAGGCTTTAAGTTCAGTTATCCGACAAACCTCAGGTTTATATAGGCAAAAGTTCATGCGAAGGTCAGGTGAAGAACCGTAGTGAGATCGTGAGGGGTCAGGAGATGCTGAACTGAAGTTAGATCTCTGTGTCATGTCTCGAGGTGGGTGAAGTGATGCTTGTTTAGGAAGCGTGAGATCCAACGTGGCAGACATGTTGTCATTTCCTGCATGTTGATAGCACTGTCAAAGAGACTTCTAAATACCTTGTAAAGAGACATTATCAAAAAACTTTCTCTATAAGGAACAAAAAGTAACAGTACCGCGACTGGAACAATGTACTGTCCAAGTCCGTCCGAAACGTCGTCATAAGTCTCCTTCGCCTATGTGTGGGTTATTTGTGTATTGTGTAAAATTTGTCTGTCTGGGACTTGAACAAGTCCCCCGTGGGCTTGTGTCTTTTATCATCATGTCGGTATTTTGTACCTTATTTTGTACCTGGGACTTTAAATCTGACTCCCTGATGACAAGCTGGGCTTGTCACATTTGTAACTGCCACAGTAGCGGTAAATGCATCACGCACGTCAAATATATCAGGATGTCCTGGCCAGCGTCGGTATAACGAGGTTTATATGACTGACATATTAATTGTGGCTGCCATATTTAATTAGCTTCCCAAGAGATAGACGATGAATTAATAATTAATAATCTAGTCGTCGATTTAATGATTTTATTTACTATGAATGGTGGAAGCTCGATCCTCCGTCAAGTATTCGCAAGACAAACACTAACCGGGGGTAGTGAGGACGTTTCCCCGACGCAGTGGTTCAAACAGATACATGCTGTTGCAAAGCTTGTTTTAAAGGCTGTTATTCAGAGTACAGCTTAAACGTTGTCTTAATAATGGCTTAGCAACTGCGTCCTTTATATTATTGTTCGACGGAAATTTGAGGGACTAACCACCCCCCACCAAGAGTGACGGGCTGATCATGTACAACTACTGTCGATGCTTCCAGCGATGTATTCACCTGTATTCGAATGAAGATGGCTGCTTGTACAGGCGAAGTTTTCATCAATAAAGATCCCAAGAGATGCAAACGTTTCTTATTCATCATTTGTGCCCAGTCCAGATACCAAACTGTTCTCACCTAGCATTGTGTACGGCCATACAAACAAGGAAAAGATAGTGTTGGTGCCGTGTTTGGTCCTTGCCGCGTCTTCTTTGACTTTTTTATGAATCTATCCACCAAATAGGAAGGCCATTCTTGCACCGATAAAAAAAATGTATTGATTTCATCTTGGCCAGAAAATTTACAAAAGTTAAATATTTGTTATTCTAGGTTAGGCTAGGTGGACGTAAATTAAGCTATGTTAAAAGACAGTAACGAAATAACCTAAACGGGTGGATTAAGTTTAGCAGCGTGATTAACATTGTTAATCACGCGGCTGTGTGTGCTAGTGGTGTCCTCATGTGATCGTATGTATGTGTTTTCGTACCAGAAAAAGCTTTACCAAATAATCGAGTTCGATTCCTCAAGAAGGCAGTTCTTCTCCAGGATAAATACAGGATGACTGCGCGAGGTCTGGTGTGCTTTAATTTTTGATGAGTTGCTTCAAAAACGTCTGCTCTCACTGTTGGTGGCAGAAGATATCACTTGTTTTCTTTCTGCTGATTTTGAAAATATGTATATTTTCCCCTTGCTTAAATATTTCCCAGATTTTTGGTTGTTTGTAACAAATGGGATAATTTTTTTCACTATTTTCTGTTTTGCATGGAGAGGGAAGGCTGCACCCCTCAAAATGTTTCCATGGATGTTTTGAAGATGGTTTAATGCTCTAGAAAATACTGTATTGGTCCCAGAACATGCAATGTTCGTTTATATTCTGTTCTGTCTGTGTAGTTGTAAGCTGATAACTACCTCATATCTCCTAATATTAATCTGGCCATTGTTGTGTCTACTTTAGTACACTTTTCATTGAAATTGTTTGTGATGATAGTTTTCATAGTGCCTTTTCGTGGTGTGTGTCAGCACACCTAGGATGCACGATATAAGTAAATATCTCTACCTGTGCTCACATTATCTGCTACATGTGGATTTATATTAACGTTGTCTGGATATGCAATGCCCTCTTCTACTCTGCCAGGCTAATCGCGTCATTTGTATATGTGCGTCTTTGTAATTAAGCAAGCGTCTTTATGACGTATGCTTAAATATAAGTTTATATACCCCTACCCAAAGTTCAGAAAACGTTCAGAAATTTACATTGGGCGTGTTGTAAAAACATGATTTTTTTTACAATAAATCTAAGCGTGTTAGAAAGCTGACGGATCATGCTAATACAAGCTTCTAAACATCAAAAAAATAACTGCAAAGTTAACAATGGTACTGCTAAAACCTGGACTCTCTTGAAGAAAATATTATGTTATCTCCGGTACGATTACCTAGCATGGAGAAACATATGGGCCCGTTTCCTTATCTCCCGGCTGTCCTTGCCCACCTAGCAGTAAAAATAAATATCTGTGTATTAGCTCACTGAATGTCTTGTCCTTAGTAATAAAAGGTTCTAGTCCTCCTAACAACACTCAAGTCTTGTCCGTAAGAAAACTCCAGTGTCTTCTATAAGCATTAAAGTCTTGGGCAAAAAAAAGTATCCGTGCAACTAATGAAGTTAATTAAAAAAAAATGTTGGATATTAGCTCTGGGCCGTGACGATTGTAAAGCAGATTGGTAGTGAAAAGGTAACACTGCAGCCTTTATGACCCTTTGAATAGTCGACGGAAGCGAAAGTAAAGGCAGAAGCAGCACCCAGCAAAATATATTGGCAGAGAAAAAGCAGGAAGCAAGTAACAGGATTTGGCCAAGCAGCAGTCTGGCGGCCAAGCAGCAGTCTGGCGGCCAAGCAGCAGTCTGGCGACCCCGGCCTAGACAGATGGTGTAGTTGACACGGAGACTCACGATGCTCCCTGTGGTCACGTGATTATATGTTTTTAGGGACTTGTAAAAGAGAGAGAGAGAAAGAAAGAGAGAGAATGGTTAGGAGGATGGAATCTTATACCTACCTCTGCCAAAAAAATTGCAATTTAACCAATATTTCCTACAACTGTAATGCCCCATTCAGCGAGGCCCGTCAGTCAGTATCTGCTGCCGAGAACACATCGATGATAATCACTGGTAATGTTGTGAGAAGAATTGGAGAGCCTTAGCATTCATTAATGAAAGTAATAATTTGGAAAAAAAGCCTTAGCATTCATTAATGAAAGTAATAATTTGGAAAAAAACCTTAGCATTCATTAATGCAGGTAATATTTTGGAAAAGAGCCTTTGTATCATCAATGAAAATAACATTTTCAAAAGAGCCTAAATATTCAATTATGAAGGTAAT
The DNA here is from genome assembly GCA_009830355.1 of Cherax destructor. Classification (NCBI taxonomy): domain Eukaryota; kingdom Metazoa; phylum Arthropoda; class Malacostraca; order Decapoda; family Parastacidae; genus Cherax; species Cherax destructor. The sequence goes on along the minus strand of WNWK01001120.1, from coordinate 22,502 downwards.
GTCTTGGGGAAGGACCTTAACATTCATTAATATATTGAATATATAAGGAAGAGATTTAACATCTGTTAATGAAATGATTACGGAAGTCTCTAAGAATGATGTCTAGCTCTGCAATAAGCGTCAGGGGCTATTTACCAAACCTTTGCAAGAAAACCAATTATACCGTAAGACATGCAGTTACAAATACTTTTCTTTCTGTTGTTTCCGTGTCAGTCATCACTCCTTGTACAGTCTTGCATCGGGAACATATCGCCTCAAGCGATATATTCGGTGCTATGCTCACTCTGAGGTCTTTGTGTGAGGTTGTCAGACTTGGTCTCCTGAGCCTGTACTTAATTTCTTGTTTTCAGTGCCCATCCCAAATTTTCTAAACCTTACATTTGCTGAAGTTGAATTCCAATAATCACATGTCAGATCCTTTCGTAGCCTTTTTTTCATTTATCCAGTTTCTATTCTCATTAGTTTCACATCATCTGCAAACATGGATGCTATAGTCTTTATTTCATCTGGAATTGCAGAGATAGCACTGGTCACAGTATCAATCCTTGTGAGACCCCACGTGTCACACTTGTGTGACACACACACACACACACACATTCAACATGCCATATTCAACACATATTATTTTAATATACAAATAATCCTTCCTTCCGTTTCTCAAAACCTTTCTCCAGGCAATTCTTCTTCCTCTTCTCGTCATCCCTCTCGGTCTCTCTACGCCCTCCTATCCTCCAGTGGCTAACACTCTCTCATGTCACATAATCCAATTGCCTTTTATGAAAACATTCTGGAAGTTCTATTCCCCTAAAAAAGTGTCTTATAACTATATCATGAAAGTTTTTTTTTTGTGATGAGCTGCTGGTGGTGGTGGGGGTGGTGTTGGTGGTGGTGGGGTGGGGGTGGTGGAGGTGGTGGTGGTGGTGTTGGTGGTGGTGGTTGGGTGGTGGGGGTGGGGGTGGAGGCGGTGGTGGGGTGTGTTGGTGATGGTGGGCGTGGTAGTGATGGGGTGGGGGTGATGGTGGTGGTTGGGGTGGAGGTGGGAGAGTTGGTGGTGGGGGTGTTGGTGTTGGTGGGGATGGTGGTGGTCGCGGTGTTGTTGGTGGTGGGGGGTGTTGGTGGTTGTGGCGGTAGTGTTGGTGGAGGTGGTCGGGGTGGTCGGGGTGGTGGTGGTGGTATTGGTGGAAGTGGTGGAGGTGGTGGTAGTGGTGGTGTTGTTGTTGGTGGTGGTAGTGTTGGTGGAAGTGGTGAAGGCGGTGGTGGTGGTTATGGTGGTGGTAGTAGTGCGGCAGGAGGTGACAGCAATGCGGCAGGTGGTGACAGCAATGCGGCAGGTGGTGACAGCAATGTGGCAGGTGGTGGTTGTAAGTTTAGTGGCGTGTTTGACAGTTACGACCCAATGAATAAAACACATTCACCATCACTCTCACCATCGCTATCTTTCCAGTAGAGCAAAGCTAGTCAAGAATGGCAAGCATACCTGGAGAATATCTGGAGAGGGTTTCGGGGGTCAACGCCCCCGCAGCCCGGTCTTAGACCAGGCCTCGTATGACTTGTGTTTTGCAATAAAAGACAGAAATTGAGACATTCTTGTCAGCATGGAAATCATAAAGCTGAAGTTAAGGCAGGCTTAATGTGTGCTTATATTCTTGTAACCCTAACACCATAGCTCTAACAGAAACTGTTTACATAAAAAAAATATATGTATATTATAAATTATATATATGTTATTATAAAATATCGATGATTTAAAATGATTAATAAACGAAGATAGAAAAAAAACATTCTCCTATAGTTTTAAATTTGCTGTAATAGGAGGAGAATTAGGTTTCAGGAATTAAATGAATTTCGAAGAGTGTTAATCTTACCATTACCATCGCAGTGGGCTCACTGGAGTTGATCTTAAGAATTGAAGTGTGTGATAGATATGTTGGCCCACTGGCAGGAAGCAGCGGACTGCTGGCAGCAGCAATTCGCTGCTGCCAGCAGACGCTGATATGCGGTGCTGAGTGTCATGGTTAGCGACGTCTTCATTCATTAACGAAAACTTTGGTCACGACGGAAACCTAGCAGCAGCAACAACAACAACAACAACAGCAACAGAAACAGCATTATCAACAACAACAACAGGAGCAGCAATAGCAACTACAACAACAGCAGCAATGCAATAACAGTAGCAGCAGCAGCAGCAACAACAACAGCAGCAATACAATAACAGTAGTAGCAGCAGCAACAACAGCAACAGCAGCAATACAATAACAGTAGCAGCAGCAGCAACAACAACAACAGCAGCAATACAATAACAGTAGCAGCAGCAGCAGCAGCAACAACAACAGGATCAGCAATAGCAACAACAACAACAACAGCAATGCAATAATAGTAGCAGCAGCAGCAACAACAGCAACAGCAGCAATAATAGCAACAACAACAACAGCAGCAGCAGCAATACTCTAACAGCAGCAGCAGCAGCAATAACAACAGTAATATCAGCAAAAGCAGCAGCAACATAAAAAAAACTAAAAACAACAAAAATAACAGTGAAAACAACAATAAAAACAAGACGAAAACAACAAATATAATCAACAAAGCAATTAAAAAACCAATAACAAACAACAAAAGCATAAAAATAACAAAAGAAAAACAGAAAAAGAAAAAAAATCCTCCGTCACCACCGCCAGACACAAACTTCTCTTCAATGGGTCGTTCCTTGATGTTGCATAATTCCCACGGGTTTAGCTCTCCCCCTGAACTTACTAATGGATACAGGTTCTCTCTCCTCGCCGGGGGGGGGGGAGAGAGAATTCCTGTAACACCAAGATGCTCGTTCGTACGTATCTATGTATTACAAAAATAAATAAAAAAATACGTAAAATACAGATAAACGTCATAGAATTCTGATAGAATCGTTTTTATCAGATCAGGAAACAGGATGTTGAATTTGCATGACTGATGATAACTGCGAACTGTGACCGTAGATAATGTCGTAGGATGATCGAGGATAACTCCCTCTCATGAACGAGGATAACTCCCTCTCATGAACGAGGATAACTCCCTCTCATGAACGAGATAACTCCCTCTCATGATCGAGGATAACTCCCTCTCATGAATCGAGGATAACTCCTTCTCATGAACGAGGATAACTCCCTCTCATGAACGAGGATAACTCCCTCTTATGGACTTGGGTAACCCCTCCCATGAAGGAAGATAACTTATCACAGTTACTAATTACCTTCAGATTTTTGCAGCAATAGGACACTAATTAATTCGCGCGAGGCTGGTGGAAAATAATTAAGAGTGACATTAATATAACCTGATTTATAAGGAAAAACTTTTGATGTCCTAAACAACGTCAGGACGATTCAAACTTCAGTGACAAACTTTTGCGAAGATGCGCCATTTTGAGGCAGATTCTTTAGAGGAAATGTGATATAAACAAGAATAAATATTATCTTATAAGAAGGATGCCATTTTGAGAAAGCGAACAAGAAGATAAATGGAGCATAGAGGAAGAAAAGGAAAAGAGCAAAGGAAGTATATAGTGAAAGGAGGTTTCTGTATATTATTAAAGATTAAATAAAGATTAAATAAATATATAACCTGGGCAACGGGAATAGGAAAGGAGATTTGCTCCCAACATGAAAGCTAGCTTTCAACAAATTCTTTATATACGCAAGAAGCCCAAAAAATCAAATCAAATAACAGTGTAGGACTGTGAATGGATACCGACAGTCGGATAACGCGTAGCACTGAGGACAACTTCCTTACTGAGCACAAACATCAGTACGGTTTAGAAAAAGTCGTAAACAATGAAAAAACTCAAGACAGCATTTTTTTAATCTATGAGACTAAAACACATTAAACACTAACGATATTAGGAGTCCAGCAGCTTAGTGGTTTAAAGTCCAGCCCTATCTAAGGTATATTACAATTTCTATAAACATTGGTAATTTTAAACCATATTACTATCTCCCAGGATGCGATCAACATTTACTGGCTAACACCAAGGTACCTATTTATTTCTAGATTAAGATGGGCAACGGGTGTAGAGAAAGTTGCTCATACTTCTTGCCCAGTCATGGAATCGGTGACGGTTTCCTGGTTCTTTTGGGTGTTAGCCGAATGTTTTGAAATGAGTTGTGTTAAAATTATCTATGTAAAGAAAAATCTGGGAACAACAACTTAAAAAAAAAAAAACCAGAATAATCTCCATTAATAGAGATTATATTGTCAAGATATAAAATGTATCAAAAATATAGACGGTAGTTATTTAATCAGCGGTTTGCCTACGAATATATCTAAAATACACTTACATTTTCCATGCATTCCCATGTATTCTTCTCTCTCTCTCTCTCTCTCTCTCTCTCTCTCTCTCTCTCTCTCTCTCTCTCTCTCTCTCTCTCTCTCTCTCTCTCTCTCTCTCTCTCTCTCTTTCTCCCTTCATCTCAGTCATGTGTCTCTCTCCCTTCCTTTATCAAAGCTATCGTCACTCACTGCACCAATAAGCACTTCTTATCTCCAGTCTTTGCGTGTTTTCCACCCGGCTTGCAACGTAAGCGGTATCGTTTGTCATCATCTCCTGAGGATCTGCTGCCACAAGACTCACTCGTCATGTGTTCAAACCCCACTCCGTTCCGTGGTTTGTTTCCTCTCCAGTCTATCCTCCACCTTCTACCCTACGCCAGTATGTCCTTATTCTTGACCTATTTCTTTATCTTGGTTAATCGTCCTACTGTGTACCACCTTATGCTTCTTGTTTGAAGATTCTTTATCAGAAACTTCCTGAATATTTTTAATTTACTGAATTGTCTTTCAGTGTAAGAGAGTCTATTTAGTTTCGATTTTTTTCACTCAGCAAAGTATGGGAAGTGGAGCGATCTTTTTCAGTGAATAGTTTTTAATACCACTGATTTGTTTTTGTTGATGCTTTCTAAGCGCTACGAAGGTGCCACTGACTTGCTGGTGATCAAATTTTTAACCTCCATATTTTTGTCTTTTAATATTTATCACATTTTTTTGTGTATGTATATGCCTAGTTGTCTCTCTCTCTCTCTCTCTCTCTCTCTCTCTCTCTCTCTCTCTCTCTCTCTCTCTCCTTCCTCTCTTCTCATTCTCTCACACAGTGTCCGTTTTCTCACCAAACTCTCTCTCTTCAGCCTACTCCGTCAAGGTGTTCTGCAAGTGTTTAATCTGTGTCAGCATCATGATGTATCATTCTCCGCCTCCCTGAAAATTAAGGATCCCAACTCTTTCGCGCCTTGCTTTTTTTTTTCACTCTCAAACTCTCCCAATCTGTCCCCCTCTTCTCTCCTCCGTCTCCAATCTCCGCATCGTACCCTCCCTATTTCCTCTCCTTCTACCGATCCTCTCTCCCGCCCTTAATCCCTCTCAACTTCCTATCTCTACTTTTTCTCCTCATATTTTTACTACTACTTTTCCTCCTCTTCCTTCTTTCTCTCTCTCTCTCTCTCTCTCTCTCTCTCTCTCTCTCTCTCTCTCTCTCTCTCTCTCTCTCTCTCTCTCTCTCTCTCTCTCTCTCTCTATTTAACAATTATTTTACTTCTCCCTCTCATTATCATATATATAGTTTAAAAAAAAAAAAACAGTACGTCAATGAATGAGGCACTTGGCGACCCTGGAAACGGTCGCTAACTAGTGGGTTTATCGATCTACTACAGTGAAAGAGGTAAAGATGGAGGTTGAGGTAGTCACTCCCTCAACCTCGAGATGTGTCCATCACAGCCTTGATGGACTCAACACATCATCTCTAGGCTAAGCGACTGATTACCTAAAATTCCCTCTTCACATCTTCCACTGTTTTTCTCATCAGTGGACTGATAAATTTACTGGTTGGTGAAACGTTGCCACACTTAAGGTACCCAAGTGTTGAATAAGTGTCTCATTCATCTCTCTTCTCATATTCAATCTCTCACATACTGTTTGTAATTTTTAATAGGCACATAAAAATAAAACGAATAAAACATTCAAAAAGGCCTAATGATGACACAAAATAGTTATAAACACACTGATTTAAAAATTATATTTTTATAAGTTAAATGAAATTTGCGAATACGACGTACTGTATGTACACACGACACATATTTTTTTGTAAACTTCCTCAGTGGAAACTTACGTACTGTTAGAGGGTAGAGAAAAAAAAAATTAATTTGAAAATCTCTTAAAAAGAAAACATCGAGAGGTGGAGTTAATCAGAAAAGGTTCCAGTGTCTGGGTGTTCCAGGTGAGGTACCGCTAGGATCAATCCTTGGTCCTCATCTCCATTATTTAAAATTTTAGAAACCAGACAAACGTCAAAATGTTTAAAAAAATATTTGCCGATAGCATAAAAATAGAACGGTCAACTGCAGACAATTACAAACGAGTGTTTGTACCAATATATAAACACTCGTTTTGTCTGAGACAAAGAATTTAGAAATAAATAAACAGAAGAAAACGAATCGTTGTAAGAAAAATAATGTTAGGCAACAAAAAAGTTTGATAAATAAACAACTTATGTTTAAATAACAGAAGAAAAATCATAACCAACTGACTATTTTCGTAAAAAGACAGTTTGGTTAAAAATAATATGTAAGTAACGATAACTCAGCAGTATACTGGACTAATCCATTAATACACCAAGCAGTTTTTCTTTCAAATCTTTATAAAGGATGAAGAGAAATTAGAGAGACCCATTTTAAAGGCTGCTTCAGTGTTTCCTGACAAACCAAACTCCGCCAGTAAATAAACAAATACGTTTCATTAAGGAAAAAAAAAAAACATTTTATGAAAAACACAGAGGAAAAACATCTGACTAAAAAAAAATGCACATTTCCAAAATATTAAAGTCACTGAACAAGCCTAAAAATGAATATTTTGTCAAAGTTAAAAATAATTTGACACCTTGAAATAAAAGTATGAAAGCCAATGGAAAGAGAGATCCACAACGTGTTTCTTATTCAGCAGAATTATGGTGTGAAGCAGAATTATGGTGTGAAGCAGAATTATGGTGCGCAGCAGAATTATGGTGTCAAACAGAATTATAATGTGAAGCAGAATTATGGTCCGCAGCAGAATTATGGTGTGAAGCAGAATTATAGTGTGCAACAGAATTATGATGTGAAGCAGAATTATAGTGTGCAGCAGAATTATGGTGTGCAGCAGATTACGGTGTGCAGCAGAATTATAGTGTGCAGCAGAATTATAGTTGATAAGTGAAACACATATGAAACAGTTAAGTATCTTTATTCCGAAATGTTTCGTCTACACAGTAGGCTTCTTCAGTTGAATTCAGAAGAGTTTAGCAGAAGCAGTACAGATGTGAAGACGATGTAATCGGTCCATCTCCCTTGAAGACGTAGTTTTGGTGTGTGTGTGTGTGTGTGTGTGTGTGTGTGTGTGTGTGTGTGTGTGTGTGTGTGTGTGTGTGTGTGTGTGTGTCGTTTTCTCTCGTCAAGTTAGCAAAGGTTGATTTTTCCTTTGATAGGTTGTACTGCATAAAAAGAAACTTGTTTCTTGTTCTGTCAAATGTACTCTCTCATGCACACATATGTTTCCCCAGACTCCAAGATACTTCTTGTATGTACTCCCATGTGTCCCTGTGTGTACCCATGAGTTCTTCTCTCTTATGTACTCCACATAATTCTGTGTTCCTTGCATTGTTTTCCCACTTCCTGTGCCAAAGAAAACTCTTATTATTCCAGACAACCTTGGACCCCTGTGCATTGACCTTGGTCCCAATTTCTTGCTCTACCTCTCTCTCATCTTCTACTACTGTCACATATTATCTCCTTTGTTTTCCCATTTTTCATTTTATTAAAATTTCTCCTTTTCATCTTTCATGAGTGTGTTTTATTGCTCTCCTTCTGCAACCTTTCTCAATTTGAGCCCCGAGAAAGATGGACATCCAAAGACGCAATATTTCCTTTTCCTTTAGCTTGGTCGACAAGGCTTGAATTATTACTGGCGTATTGAAGAATTGCAAGAAAGGAAGGAAGGAGAGAGAGAGAGACAGACAGACAGACAAACAGATAGAGACAGAGAGATAGACAGACAGACAGACACCGATAGACACAGAAACAGACAGACAGGTAGGCAAAAGGCTGAAGTCGCTGGTTAGGGAAGGAGAAGGATAGTAGAGCAAACAATAAAATACAATTTCGGTTGGTAACGAAACCCGAAAAACCGCCAGCAAAGTCCCGGGGCAAGTCTAATTTAAGTAGCTAATGGGGTTAAGATTAAGTAGATAAGTAGATTGCTCCGAAATCCCTTAGGCTTGAAAATGAGATTAACGGCAGATGTGTTTGATGGTGGGAGAGGGAGAGAAAGAGAAGAGGAGAGAAGGGACATAAATAGACGGTAGGATGGGATGAAGGATAGAGAGAGATGATGATGATGATGATAATAAGGACAAAGAGAAAGGTAGAAGGAGGATACATAGATTAGATTAGATTTTGCCTCAGAAACGGCTAATTTATTGAGCATGTGGATACATGAAATACTACGAACAATGTCCACGAATGATTAACAGGAGTATCCTAGTATCTGTATATATAACTTTTACTTCATCTTTCAAAAACAAGCTTGTTTAAAATGGTTATCATATATTCATTAACGAAATATCTAGATGTGATGTTTATATTCTTCACTAAGTGGACAATCAAAGGCACATGTTTACAAAAAAATGACTATAAGACTGGTCATACTTTGAATTTAGTTTAATAATTTGTTTGTGTACTGTATGTGCTCAACACCAGAAATTAATATCAAGCATAATAAGCCTGGCTCTTGCAACATCAGCCAGTCTGTTTACATTGTAAATTGCTCCGCAAATGTGCTTATCTGCGTTCATTTAATCATAATGAGTTATAGATCTTATCAGGCTTCTGACTGTGTTCCTCTGACATTGATTTATTATTTGCTTCCCTCCTAATATTTCTAATGTTTGACACAGGCATACCAAAGATATATTAAGCTTTACTCTTCTAGGTACGGTTTTTACTTTGGCTGATTTAGCAGCTTTATGTAGGAGTAATTCAATGGAACTCATATGAACTTTGCATTAAATCTTTTCTCTCTGATTTTTATATCTATTCCTGGCTACTCTAATGAGTATATTTTTACTCGTGAATCACATCGTCAATTTCTATTATAATGTTTAGGTGGGAGCGCTAAACTTGTTGGGATCATACAGTGCCTGGGGAAATGATAGGCAATCAGGTTCGATTCATGGAAGAGGAAGAGCAGGTCCAATTCCTTAAGTCTGAAACCCCGTCCCCTCACCGGCATCGAGTACCCTCCCATGGAAGCTCTGTAAATTATTTCTGAACTGAATCCTTTTCTTAGCATATTTATTTGCTGCTTCCACTAGCCATTCGCGAATGGCAGCAAGCTGAGGGTTTTCAAGGAAGGGCCATTGTCTGGTGCCACATAATGGAAGAGTTCATCCAGTGTCTGCTGCCGCAGAGGGAACACCATCCGGTTCCTGGTGCAATATGACAGGGGTTCATTCAACGACTAGAATCACATAGTGAAGAGATTCATCTAATGTCTGGTGACCCACAGTAGAACCAGAACTAGAGAGAAGCTCTGAGCGATAAATTCTGAAACTAAACTAACAGTTACAGGTCAGCGATTTGCTGTAAAATCCTGCTTTACTGCTTTGTGTCTTTATTGTCATATGAATTTTACTGGAAAGTGAGAGCAGTGACGATGGACTGTAGTTACAAGATGGAGACCAGTTTTACCCTTTGTAAATCACGACTAGCTTTGTCTTATTCTACAGAGGATCATTTACGTTTTGTCAGGTACAAGTGAGAGGCAATACCAGCTGGTCAGAACATCCGTGCAGTAATCTAGGGCTACATTACTCAGGCCAACAGTTCTAGCTACATGGATGTAAGGAAAATACAGAACTTTCTAAATCCAAACTGTGTACTTCCAACAGTAGTGAGGAAACGATGCAGGTTGCATCGTTACGAACACGGGTATTAGTCTAATGGCCTGTAGAACCCTGCCATAAATAAGTCAGCAAGCAAACAAACTTAGCAGGGCAAGAGAGGACAAATGCAAACAAGGAGGAATAGATTCTTTACTCGTGTTTTCCCTCACTACGATGTGTACACTATGTACAGAGAGAAAATAACAAGTTGCGAATGGGACAAGTAAGAGCCTCTGTAAGAACAGGGGACATGACTAGACAAGGTGGAAGTCTACCAGTTCTGTTCGGTGCGTTGAACACGTCACTTTGCAGAATTCGCTGGTTTTCACGTGACTGGCTGTTTTCAACCAGTAATAAAGATACTAGTAGGGCCCCAAAACTGTTACACTCTGAACTGCTAGTTAACTGGTAGCGAGGGCATGACACAATGGGTGTGTGCCAAACGTCGAATAAAATGTAACACGCCGAGGTATTAAAAAGAGCGAAACGTTTGAAAGGGCAAACTCATAGATAATCCTAAAATTTATTAATTTCATGTGTGAATGACGGCATAGTAGTTTTCTGGTGGGATTATCCAGTTCAATAATTTTTTACTTCGTCTGGCAACTCCACCTGTGAGTTAAAGAAACTCGTCCAATATGTTTCTACCCGGTTTTCGTAGACTTTCTCTTTCTTCTCTGTTTTCATTTTAATTCTACTTAAGAAGTAAGGAGAAGGAACCGATTCTCTCTGAACGTCCCTCAAGACCCCGACAGTTACCTGAATTAGTAAGTCCTGCTAACATTAATTTTACTGTTAACTTTGTATCATGTTTTTTTTTATATTGCGAGCAATATTGACTTAACTTTGACTTGACATAATTCTTTACTTAGTTGTCGCTCTTTATACTCGTCCTTCAGCAACTTCGTATTTGATAATCTTGTAAACTGGTTCATTTCTTTTTGCTTCCTCTCATACACCTGACTGGTCCACCAGGCACCGAACATACAGCTAACATGACTAGTTGACCCAGTCGTCGTCCACCTACTCGCGAAGATCTCTCTCTGTGCAATATTAAGGCAGGACTACCTGAATACTTTAGTCTGTTCCTCAAGAAGCTGGGTAAAAGACTCAACAGGGTAACTAGGGATCTCAGGGCAGCTAGTTTTCTGTTCCAGCGACTCAGCGCTGCTGTTCAAAGGGGTAATCCATGCTGTATTCTGGGCACGCGCCCCAGCTCGGAGGAGCTGGATGAGATTTTCGCATTTAATCAGTGACAAACATGTAACAATATGTACTAGACATGTATCTCTCACCTCGTGTACTGTATATGCCATCTTTATATCAACAATGTATCTCTTAAATCTTTTGTACCATATTATGTAATAAAATATACCTATTGGTAAAAAAAATGACAGATGGGTGGTAGGAGAAGTGGAATATTCAAATGGCATCAGGAAGAAATCCAAATATTCTTCCTTGAAGCCTTTTATCCACTTCTCCGAGGCTATGTCCCACAATTTGTACCAGAGGTCTACCATCTTATATATATATATATATATATATATATATATATATATATATATATATATATATATATATATATATATATATATATATATTCTCTATCTTCATTTTCATCAGTTTTTCTCTACGTCGACGACCTAGTTCTCTCAAACAATCACTGGGTGATTATATAATTATTCACACGAAACATGTATAAACGCGAAAAGTATATCTTTCTTGTATACATAGGGAGAGTATTACAGAACCCATTTAAGAAATTCAAGTAGTCTTGATGTTAAGAGTACACATGAATTGCAACGTTCATGATCCATGTACGTACAGCCGGTAGGATTTAAGTGTAGAAAACTGACTCAACCAGTAACCACTTTGCCTTACGTGCAATCTCACACTGTTGAAGGGTTGTTGATGCAAGTTAACTGGAGCTCTTCCTTCCTTGAAATGAAGCTGGGTACCGCCCATTCCTAGGAAACTCTTCAGTCCTAATAATAATAATAATGGTGCAGGGTGTTAGCCTACCTAAGCCAGCCACTTGTCTAACCTCTAACCCCTAGCTAACTTTTTCTATCCACGGTGTAACTTTGCGACGAATCTTTTTATCTGAGTTAAGAAGTTAAGTCACAGTTACCGTGGGTTTGTTGTAGTGTTTATCCCAGGTGAGGTATAGCGGCAAACTCTTAAGATCGGCAGTGTGTGTACCGTGTGCTGAGTGGTACTGTTTCTCAGTGTGTATGTCGTGTTGGGTGATGCTGCCTCTCAGTGTGTATGTCGTGTTGGGTGATGCTGCCTCACAGTGTGTATGTCGTGTTGGGTGATGCTGCCTCTCAGTGTGTATGTCGTGTTGGGTGATGCTGCCTCTCAGTGTGTATGTCGTGTTGGGTGATGCTGCCTCTCAGTGTGTATGTCGTGTTGGGTGATGCTGCCTCTCAGTGTGTATGTCGTGTTGGGTGATGCTGCCTCCAGTGTTATGTCTTGTTGGTGATGCTGCCTCTCAGTGTTATGTCGTGTTGGGTGATGCTGCCTCAGTGTGTATGTCGGTTTGGGTATGCTGCCTCACAGTGTGTTGTCGTGTTGGGTGATGCTGCCTCTCAGTGTGTATGTCGTGTTGGGTGATGCTGCCTCTCAGTGTGTATGTCGTGTTGGGTGATACTGCCTCTCAGTGTGTATGTCGTGATGTGTGATACTGCTTCTCAGTGTGTATGTTGTGCTGTGTGATACTGTTTCTCAGTGTGTATGTTGTGCTGTGTGATACTGTTTCTCAGTGTGTATGTTGTGTTGGGTGATACTGCCTCTCAGTGTGTATGTCGTGATGTGTGATACTGCTTCTCAGTGTGTATGTCGTGTTGGGTGATACTGCCTCTCAGTGTGTATGTCGTGATGTGTGATACTGCTTCTCAGTGTGTATGTCGTGTTGTGTGATACTGCTTCTCAGTGTGTATGTCGTGTTGGGTGATACTGCTTCTCGGTGTGTATGTCGTGTTGGGTGATGATGCCTCTCAGTGTGTATGTCGTGTTGGGTGATGCTACCTCTCAGTGTGTATGTCGTGTTGGGTGATGCTACCTCTCAGTGTGTATGTCGTGTTGGGTGATGCTACCTCTCAGTGTGTATGTTGTGCTGGGTGATACTGCTTCTCAGTGTGTATGTCGTGTTGGGTGATGATGCCTCTCAGTGTGTATGTCGTGTTAAGTGATGCTGTCTCAGTGTGTATGTCGTGCTGAATTATGCTACTTCTTAGTGTTTATGTTGTGCTGGGTAATGCTGCTTCTCCTTAGTGCGTATACCTAGTGCTAAGTAGCACTGCTTCTCAGTGTGTATACCTCCTGAGAGGTGCTCCTTTAACCCAGTGAGTTTGCCTCGCGCTGAGTGGTATTGCGCCAAGGTGTCAACTTTACCTCCTGATGACTGCTATATGAATTAAATAAGACTTTCTGGGGATAGAATTAGAATATATACATGGTTTCATGCGTACATGCACGCATACGAATGTATACGCATGCAAAAGGGGATCAACCTCACTAGAACGGAAAATAAATCTTGGCGTAGAGAGGACCTGTATATTCGACTTCAACCACTTCAACCAGAGGGTCTCTCATTGAAGCCAAAATATACAGGTTCTTTCTATTTCGTGATTTATATTCTTTTTCATATGGGATTTATACACGCAAACACACACATCTACCTACCTATCTATCTATCTGAGAGAGTATGAAGGAGGTGAATGTATTCAGATATTTGGGAGTGGACGTGTCAGCAGATGGGTCTATGAAAGATGAGGTGAATCGTAGAATTGATGCGGGGAAAAACGTGAGTGGTGCACTGAGGAGTCTGTGCGGACAAAGAACTTTGTCCATGGAAGCAAAGAGGGGAATGTATGAGAGTATAGTTATACCAACGCTCTTATATGGGTGTGAAGCATGGGTAGTGAATGTTGCAACGAGGAGAAGGCTGGAGGCAGTGGAGATGTCATGTCTGAGAGCAATGTGTGGTGTAAATATTATGCAGAGAATTCGTAGTTTGGAAATTAGGAGGAGGTGCGGGATTACCAAAACTATTATTCATAGGGCTGAGGAGGGGTTATTGAGGTGGTTCGGACATGTAGTGAGGATGGAACAAAATAGAATGACATCCAGAGCGTATAAATTTGTAGTGGAGGGAAGGTGAGGTAGGGATTGGCCTAGGAAAGGTTGGGGGGAGGGGTTAAAGGAGGTTTTATGTGAGAGATGCTTTGACTTCCAGCAAGCATGCGTGAGCGTGTTAGATAGGAGCGAATGGAGACAAATGATTTTTAGGACTTGACGTGCTGTTGGAGTGTGAGCAAGGTAACATTTATGAAGGGATTCAGGGAAACAGGCAGGCCAAACTTGGGTCTTGGAGATGGGAAGTACAGTGTCTGCACTCTGAAGGAGGGGTGTTAATGTTGCAGTTTTTTAACTGTAGTGTAAGCGCGCCTCTGGCAATACAGTGATGGAGTGAATGGTTAAAGTTTTTCTTTTTCGAGCCACCCTGCCTTGGTGGGAAACGGCAGATGTGTTAATAATATATATATATATATATATGAAGAAATCCAAATATTCTTCCTTGAAGCCTTTTTATCCACTTCTCCGAGGCTATGGGTCTCACAATTTGTACCAGAGGTGGACCCCATCCTGTATATATATATATATATATATATATATATATATATATATATATATATATATATATAGTCGTACCGAATAGGTAAAACTCGCGATTTTGGCCTAAATAACAACGTTCTTCTTGCTGAATAAGGCGAGAGAAAATTTGTGTATTCAATAATTTCGCAAAAATCATTCTGAACCTAACGAAAAAAATATTTGATTTTGGTTGTTTATTGTTAAATTACTGTCATCGTATCTAAAATATATTTAGTTGGATTAGACTAAATTAAATAGCGCTTTTTATAATAATTTTAGGTAAGTTTTCTAAGGTTCTTTTGGTACGAAAGTATTCATTTTTATATTAATACAAATGAAAAAATATATCTTTAAACATATAAGAGAAAATTTTAGAAAGGACTTAATTACGTTTCAGTTATCGTAAACAATTATCTTGATTTGTAAAATATTACATTCATATTAAAAAATCAAGGAGAAGGTTAGTTACACAAACAGAATAATTTATATTAATGAATAAATGTACCGTGGAGAGTAAGTTATCTCAGGTGGACGCAAGCAGGTACTGACTTAACAATTTCAACGAAAACGCTCCAGCTGCTGTTACCTTGTCATTAAATCCAGAGTTGAACTGTCTAATGCAGACTAAGAAACTCTCTGTGGACATTCGTTGCAAATTAATGGAACAAAAATGTGAAATAACTTGCCAGAAGAATATTTCATTTTGATTTAATGAATTAAAAAAAAATCTGAAAAAGTTCTGTGTGCTTTATTAGTCCAATCAGATCGCACCAGGTATTTCCCAATATATTTTTAATGTAATTCCTGAAACTACCAGTAACTTTTTCAACGTTATATATTGCACTATACTCATTTATAATTAATTATAATCTCATTTTCATTCATAATAACATTATTTTCTTTATTTTGCTACTAAATAATTTTAAAATTGATTTTTAATTTTGTATCTCTTACTAAATACCGTATTTCATTTTATATTTAGTATGTTCACACACACACACACACACATACACACGCACACACACACACACACACACACACACACGAATGAAGCACAACTACAAGAAAGGTGACTACGTGGGCATGAAGAACTTCCTGCATGGAGTTCAGTGGGACAGAGAGATGGCAGGGAAGTCAGTAGACGAGATGATGGAATATATAACAACAATTTGCAAGGAAGCTGAGAAGAGGTTTATACCCAAGGGTAACAGGAGAAGCGAAAAAGCCAGGATGAGCCCATGGTTCACCCAAAGGTGCAGGGAAGCCAAAACCAAGTGTGCCAGGGAATGGAAGAGGTACAGAAGGCAAAGAACCCAGGAGAATAAGGAGAGCAGTCGTAGAGCCAGAAATGATTATGCACAGGTAAGAAGGGAGGCCCAAAGACAGTACGAGAATGACATAGCAGCGAAAGCCAAATCTGACCCAAAGCTGCTGTACAGCCACATCAGAAGGAGAACAACAGTCAAGGACCAGGTGATCAGGCTGAGGAAGGAAAGAGGGGAGGTCACAAGAAATGACCGCGAAGTGTGTGAGGAGCTCAACATGAGATTCAAAGAAGTGTTCACAGAGGAAATAAAAGGGCCTCCAGAAAGGCGGAGAGGTAGGATACACCATCAGGTGCTGGACACAATACACACAACTGAGGAGGAAGTGAAGAGGCTACTAAGCGAGCTAGATACCTCAAAGGCCATGGGTCCTGAGAGAGGGAGCAGAGGAGCTGTGTGTACCCTTAACAACAATCTTCAACACAACTACACAACTATCGAAACAGGGAAACTACCTGAGGTATGGAAGACAGCAAATGTAGTTCCAATTTTTAAAAAAGGAAACAGGAACGTAGCACTAAACTACAGACCAGTGTCACTGACATGTATAGTATGCAAGGTCATGGAGAAGATAATCAGGACAAGAGTGATGGAGCACCTAGAAAGGAATGAGCTTATCAAAGACGGCCAACACGGTTTCAGGGACGGGAAATCCTGTGTCACAAACCTACTGGAGTTCTACGACAGGGTGAAAGCAGTAAGACAAGAGAGAGAGGGGTGGGTAGATTGCATATTCTTGGACTGTAATAAGGCGTGTGACACAGTTCCACACAAGAGATTAGTGCAGAAGCTGGAGGACCAGGTAGGGGTAACAGGGAAGGCACTACAATGGATCAGGGAATACCTGTCAGGAAGACAGCAGCGAGTCATGATACGTGGCGAGGTGTTAGAGTGGGCGCCGTTGACGAGTGGGGTTCCACAGGGGTCAGTTCTTGGACCGGTGCTGTTTCTGGTATTTGTGAACGACATGACGGAAGGAATAGACTTCGAAGTGTCCCGGTTTGCAGATGATGTGAAGTTGATGAGAAGAATTTAATTGGACGAGGACCAGGCAGAACTACAAAGGGATCTGGACAGGCTGCAAGCCTGGTCCAGCAATTGGCTCCTGGAGTTCAACCCCACCAAGTGCAAAGTCATGAAGATTTGGAAGGGCAGAAGACCGCAGACGGAGTACAGTCAGGTCGAGACTACAAACTCAATCAAGGAAAAGATCTTGGGGTGAGTATAACACCAGGCACATCTCCCGAGGTGCACATCAACCAAATAACTGCTGCAGCATATGGGCGCCTAGCAAACCTAAAAACAGCATTCCGACATTTTAATAAGGAATCGTTCAGGACCCTGTACACTGTGTACGTTAGGCCCATACTGGAGTATGCAGCACCAGTTTGGAACCCACACCTAGCCAAGCACGTAAAGAAGCTAGAGAAAGTGCAAATGTTTGCAACAAGACTAGTCCCGGAGCTAAGGGGTATGTCCTACGAGGAGAGGTTAAGGAAAATCGACCTGACGACACTGGAAGACAGGAGAGATAGGGGGGACATGATAACAACATATAAGATACTGAGAGGAATTGACAAAGTGGACAGAGACAGAATGTTCCAGAGATGGGACATAACAACAAGGGGACACAGTTGGAAGTTTAAGACTCAGATGAATCACAGGGATGTTAGGAAGTATTTATTCAGTCACAGAGTGGTCGGGAAGTGAAATAGTTTGGGAAGCGATGTAGTGGAGGCAGGTTCCATACATAGCTTTAAAAAGAGGTATGATAAAGCTCATGGCGCAGGGAGAGTGACCCAGTAGCGACCAGTGAAGAGGCGGGGCCAGGAGCTATGACTCGACCCCTGCAACCACAACTAAGTGAGTACAACTAGGTGAGTACACAAACACACACTCACACTAGGAAAGGCAAAAGAATATTAGGAAAAGCGATGAAACTAGGGAAAGGTCAAGGAACGCTAGGAAAATCTAGAAGATTCATGGTAAGCCACTTAAAGTTATGGCTATCTGTTTTATGCCAAAAATATATATAATAAGGAAAACAATATCGATTGAAGCTTAAAAAAAACCGGTTAAGTTAAAGAATATAAGTACGAAGAAACAGCCTAACAAGCCTTCATTTGCACAACGTTTCATTCATGTGAGAGAAACGTTATCTTTGCTCTGCTGTAAAATATTTTTGTGCTACCATATCAGTCATCTTTTTTTTGTACTTCAAACCATACCTAAAGAATATAAGGGAACGGAGAGAAAGGCCGGGTCATCTGGGGTCAACTAGGGTCATCTGGGATCATCTAGGGTCATCTGGGGTCTTGTGGGTACTTTTAGGGACATCTGGGTACATCTAGGGTCATTTGAAGGTCATCTAGGGTCATCTGGCTCAACTGGGGTCATCTAGGTCATCTGGCTCGTGTAGGGTCATCCAGGGTCATCTGGAATTCCTCCAAAACACCGAAGAGAGGGATAACACCGCAGATCACCGACAATATTGGGCAATTAACAATATGCGGCAAGAAAGACGGAGAAAGAAAAGCTAAGAGACGGAGAGGAACGCAAGAGAAAGACTAAGAAGGTTAAGAAAGTTAGAGAATTCCAACATATACGATTCCTCTGGCTCCAGGGCCAACCTAAATGCTCAGTCTATGGGTGACGCTTCAGTGATACTCACTCTATATGCAGTTTCATGTTTGGAGGGATAGTTGCGTCATTCGCCATCAGGTGAAGCAGGAGAGAGTAAAGGAGATACGAAGAGGGAGATAAAGAAGGGAAAGAGCGACATTGAGACGGAAGGAATAAAGGAATTAGATGAGGAATGTAAAAGAGAGTGAGAGAGAAAGAGAGAGAGGGAATTGGTAGACGCACCCCCAGCGAATCCTCCTGAACAGACTCACCAGGCTGTAACTACTCTCATCAGGGCCTCCAGCAGAGAGAGAGAGAGAGAGAGAGAGAGAGAGAGAGAGAGAGAGAGAGAGAGAGAGAGAGAGAGAGAGAGATCGGTGGCCTTAACCATTATGTACAAGGTCAATGTTCTCAAGGTTTCCTACCTGGCCCAGCTCCATGGACAGCCTGAAGACTGCTATTATACAAGACGGTCAGATATCAGTTCCTCTACGGCCGGCACTGTTCTCAAGGACACCATGCCATCAGATGCATCACAAATGAAACATTGGCAAAAAAAAAAAGATAAGTGGACTGCTGTGGACTGGAGCAACAAGGCGACAAGTGAGAATAAAGGAAGTGTAATAAAGATAAAGCCTTTATTTTAGTCTGAAATAAAGGTGTGCACTGCGTTACGTGTTTCTACACTCAACTGTAATTATGCCAGTTTTGGTTCAAAAGTTATATTCTAGCTTCCTTCAGGAAATTTGGCTGCCGTTTACCAGTTATTTCAGCATGGTCTCCTAGAATATGATCTTGTGAACGCTGGAGTTAGTTTTAACAGCAGGCTGGGGGAAAATAGGTTCCTACAATGCAACATTTTGAACTCTCGGGTCAGTCTGAACAGTGATCATAGGCAGGATAACAACTATAATGCAACGTCTTCTTATCTTCCTCTTAACAATGAAGTGATGTGAAACAACAGCTCTTAAGCTGCCAAAATGATGAAAAAACTTATTACCACTTGAAGAATTTTATTATTACCAATAGAAAAACATTTCCAATATTTCATGGGTCAAAATATGTGCGGAATGTTCGCTTCAGTATCTATATGTGGGTTTATGTACGTCTCCGTGCCTCTCTTCCCCCACTTTCCCTTTCACCCTCATTCTGTTCCTCTACCCATCCACCTTATCTACCCATATGCCTCTCTCTCCCTTCTTGCCTCTCTTCATACCTACATTCCACTTTCCCTTCCACCCAACCTTGTCACTTCCCTCCCCACAAATCACCCATGACATGGAGAAAAATTTGAGTATTGAGTTGGGTGTGAGTGAGAAGAAGAGTTTATGTAAATGTGAAGAACCACTCTAAACATCAAATTCCAATATATCTGGCTTTACACACACCGTCACTACAGGCGATTGACTGGTCCAATTGTCAGCGATAAGAGAAATCGGAGGGACTGAGGGAAGTGTATGAAAGCAGACGAATGATGAAGGAATTATGTGGAGGATATATTTCAGACGGATGTAAAGAGAGAGTAGGAGAGAGGCTGTGTGTGTGTGTGTGTGCGTGCTTATCTATATATTTATATGTGGTTGCAGGAGTCTTAGCTCTTGACCCCATCCTCTGAATTTGCCGTTTGTCAGATTCTCTCGATCCTAGCCCCGTGGGCTCAAATGTATGTGACACTACTTGCCCTTATTCCTCCATAGGCCAGTTCATTAATTTTTCTGACCATTTGAGAATGAAGATGTATACTTCCTGTCACCCCTATGTTCCTACTGTGCACTATTGCACTTGTTTTCTGCCTCTCAAGTAGTCTATCTCTGTCTTCCCAATTAATTCCTTTTGAGAATTTTGAATGCTGTTATCACATCTCCTGCGAGAGAGAGAGAGAGAGAGAGAGAGAGAGAGAGAGAGAGAGAGAGAGAGAGAGAGAGAGAGAGAGAGCACTTTGAGGACAGCGAGAAGCAAGCTTCTATACCACAAGACGGGCAGAAAGCAGCAACATCACTCTGGCTGTACCCTTCTTCAGAACATCACTACATTTGAGATCATTTATCCCCAGGATGACTCGAGTCTGGAACACATTCGTACAGCATTATGATGTCAACGAGTTAAAGTCGGTTGATGTAATGAAAATGTTCCCTACTTGTATGTTTCATAACAATAAAAATGCTTTCAAATGAGCTGATGTAGGTAACAGCTCTTAGCTTGTCAATAAAGTTAGGAATCCTTAACTTTTCAATAGCTTGCAATAAAGTTAGGGATCCTTACACTAACCTTGTCAAACCCTGTGTAAAAGAGAGAGAGAGAGAGAGAGAGAGAGAGAGAGAGAGAGAGAGAGAGAGAGAGAGAGAGAGAGAGAGAGAGAGAGAGACAGACAGACAGACAGACAGACAGACAGACAGACAGACAGACAGACAGAGGCAGAGACAGACAGACAGACAGACAGAGACAGAGACAGAGAGATTCTTAGTGACATTTTACAAACATGACAGAAAAAAAATGGCGTTGTAAATTGCAACACACATACTAACACATAAAAACCTTTGCATTTCATAAAGTTTCACTGAATTCTTCAAATGTAAATATTATTATTATTATTACTATTTCGATAAAGTTACACATGGGGAAGGACGTTCCCTTAAAGGTTTATTGTGCAGTTTGTCTTTGTCTACATTCTGGATAGCTGAGATGCAGAAACAAGGAAGTAGTTACTCATGAAACCTTGGTTTTCCTAATAGATTTCTGACGACCGAGTGTATTCCATGCCATTAGAACGAAGCTGTAACGATGAGAGAGGCTCATGTATTTCAATGTGTTATGGATCTCCTGGAAACTAGAAGCACTACCACTTCTGTTTCTCTATGACTGAGATAAGCAGAGGCGGTTTAAAAGCAAATGTATTTTATTCCATACTTTCTGCTAACCGTCTGGACACTAAATTTCCGTTGGGTCTTAAAAGTTGCGATCCTCCTTAATGAGGGAGGTGAGCTGATAGCCTGTTAATACCTATCTTTATGTTCACACTCTGTCTTCCAAAGAAACAACGTGTTTTTTCTATTTGTATTTAATTCACTAAGATAATACACCCTTCAAAGTTATTTAGCTTTGGTCACTCTAATATGATTATTCCTAAATATATATTAATTTAATGATACATTAGATAAATCTTAATTCTTGGGTAGAGTTTCAGGTGCGCTTCACAAAGTCGAGTGCCGTGACGCTAATGTGGGGTGCGGTCTTTGTTATGATGTGATTGTGTGGTGTAGTCTTGCCCCTTTAGAAGCCTTCTTGTTGATGTTTTGTGCTTTAAGTTTTTTCCAGGTGTATAGAACAAAAGTTATAGATAAGATAGGTCCCCTTAAAAATAATTATGGGTATCTTACTGACAAAGAGAATGAAATGTGCTCTATTTTTAATAATTATTTTCTCTCGGTTTTCACTCAGGAAGACACTAATAATATCCCAAGAATTAGGTATTTTAGTGGGCCTGAAGAAGATAAATTATGTAGTATCACAGTCACTAGCGAAAAGGTTATCAAACAGATAGACCGTTTGAAGCAAAATAAATCGCCAGGCCCTGATGAGCTTTTTTCAAGGGTTCTTAAGGAATGCAAAATAGAACTCTGTGAACCCTTAACTAACATTTTTAACCTATCTCTTCAAACAGGTGTAGTGCCGGATACGTGGAAGATGGCTAATGTAATTCCTATTTTTAAAGCAGGGGACAAGTCGTTACCATCAAATTACCGCCCAATAAGTCTAACATCAATTGTAGGCAAATTACTAGAGTCGATTATAGCTGATAACATAAGAAGCCATCTCAATAGGCATAATTTGATTAATGATACTCAGCATGGATTCATCAGGGCCGTTCCTGCCTAACTAATTTATTAACTTTTTTCAGTAAGGCTTTTGAGGCAGTTGATAATGATAAAGAATTCGATATCGTTTATTTGGATTTTAGTAAGGCT